>OZ026613.1:113749171-113816671 GCA_964020975.1 Hermodice carunculata
CGCATCCAATGAATCACAAACAAACGTTGCAGAATTTCAATTTATGCTAATTCGGAGCAGTCGAATGGTTTTAGATGTTGAATATCGTGAAAGCTATCATAGATAGAAATGCCATTCACAGTGTAATTCATAGGTCAAAGGCGCATGCAATAAATCACAAACGGAAGCAGTAGCGTTTAAAGTTACGCAAATCCTGTAGCCACACAGATTTGTTTTAAAGCAAATTCTCGTTTCTAGTTTACTTTGGTATAAATGAAAGATTTCTGAGATTTTAGGTCTTCAATCAGCGAAAGGAGGATTACATGCAGCTACTAGTGCGCACGATAATGCCGTTCAATCCATTTTTGTTTTTTACTGGACATGCCTACCCGATACATATTTCAAAAACGTTTTCCTGGTGACGTCATTCAGTACGCAATGATGCACACAGTCATTTACACCTTGGATCATGGCTTCACGTGGTTTCCGTCACAAGAAAATATATTTATTTTTTTTCAGTCGACACGTAGAGCATCTGCGTTTTTATACAAAATAGCTAGGTATCATAAGATAAAAGCGATTATATCAACAAATGTAAGGAGCAAATTCCTAACAACAGAAGCAATTTATTATCGCAACCGAAACACAAGTACCACGTCATCTTACAGCTTCTCCGAAGGGGCTGAATTATATCTGACCTACACGAAACGTAGAACTTAAATTGCATTACTTTCATCACCAATGGGCATCGCCGTGTCAGGGTCCACTTGCATCAGGCGACCGTGCACTGACAATTCTCAACATAAATGTCCTGTGCCGTAAGTTGGATCACGTTGTCATTAAAGGAACACCTTACATCTTCCTTGGGGCCCCTTGGGGGCAATGTGCCCAAAGTGCCCAAAGTGCCTTGATGAAAGCTGTTGATCTGGACAATCCGCTGTCTCTATATTCACCAAAACTTGAGGTGACATATTGGTAACTCGAACGGCAGGCTTGCGCTTCCGCTGAAAGGCTTAACAGCAAAAGTGATGGGGTTGCCAATGAACACTTCAATGGTAAGTAGGATATACCCAAAGGATCAGCTTATAGTAATCCACCAAATTCCTAAACCCAAGGCTTTAGGTAACGGATTCAATCGAGTACCGGTCACATTGCGACAACTGACCCCAACAGTACTATTCAAACCAAGGCCAATGAAATGAGATACAAAATACATGGCACCAATTGACAACAAGAGGACTTTGACGTCCCTGAACGCAGCTTACTTTGCATGTACACACTGATCATTACTACCGTAAGTAATACTGTCTGTGTGTGCGCTCACGTAAAGGTGTATTCGTGTGTGTATGTGGTGAAATAGTGTTGGACTGAATCATCTTGGGATTAAATGTAATTGCAATAAAAATCATGCATGCCCCTTACTCAGCAGAATACACAGTAAAATGGAGGAGGCACCTTGTTGAAATGTGCCGAACTTTTCACATGATTTCGAGATTATGATCAAGGCAACTTGCATGCAATCATGACAAGCAGAGAACCAACATTTATTACAGTATTTTAGCCCCGCATGAAACAGTTCTCGACTGAAAAGCCAAATACAGAATTCAATATCTGCTCCACAATCTTAACCATCAGGCCAAGGACACCCACAGGAAATCACCCCTTTGTGTTTAAATAAGGCCATCATGTGCAATATGAGAATCCTTCCTGCAAACGTTCTCCTGTTATAACACGCGAGTCATTAAATGGACGGCAAACTTAATTTAAGTGTGGGTCTATAACCTTTGAAATTAGACCAAGGTCACCCATGCGCAGTCTCAATAAATAATTTATGGAAGACAATCATTTAATTTATAGAGGAATCCTTTGCAATATATTCTAAGCTTAAACACTCATCATGTTATTGAAATTATGCCAGCATTAACACAATGTACTCTTGACCTGCCCTTACAAAGCACAATTATCACCTTCATTGTCAAAAAAAAAACAATCCTGATTCAAGTAGTTTTTTCACTTATTATCCAAATTGCTTCTTTATTGTTGTGTGGCTCTAAAGTTCTCCCTCGCCAAGTACTGCAAGAAAAGTGAAGGAGTTGAATTGTTATAGCACTTTGTGAGGAAAATTTGCCATTGCGATGACGCAATATACACTTTATTCACAATTTTATGGTGCGGAATTGCGTATCATTTGGTGGCCGCACTCGTCAAACATTGCTACTTTCCGTCACAGCATGACCACCGGGGTCTGTGACGTCACGGAAGTGAGCTTCTACACCAACTCTCTTTGTAAACTGAACTCGCAGCAGTGAATGTCAGTGTGTTCATGGTTTACTGGATTAAAATGGGGATGCAAACAAGAAACTGTTCCCGCTTGTCCAGTCTGAACTCATTCACCATGGTGAACAGTTGTTGGAAGGAGCCATGGGCTTCGACAAAGCCTGTCTTTGCCGGTGCAACTGGGAGTGATCTAGTCCGTTCCCACACTGATCATGCCACAGCTGCAGTGTCACGGAAGATGACCAAAGCTGGTGCTTGGGAAGTTTAAACTGGTAAGGGATGCTTTTCAAAAGTCAGTGTGCGAAAATTACTATGTAAGTGAATGAATGAATGATCTTTATTGCAACTGCACCATTTCATACATATCCATGGTATTTTGTTTATGGGTCTTAAAAAAAACAGTACAAACACGGTCTACATCATAAAGATCCCCCATCAGCAAACCTGTTGGGAACATAAACAATACTTACAAACACGTACAGATAAAGATGCTAATAAGAATTGTACATATATATATATATATATATATATATATATATATATATATATATATATTTATGTATATATATATCATACAAACATATATGTACCAAGGTGAACAAAAAAAAAAAAATCAAATACCTTTCTATCACAACTTTCCTCTGATTTTTACAGTTTTTTGTTATAAATTTTCCCAAATTCAAAATTACTTCCATGTCATCACATTTCATTTACTTAATAAATTTATCTTCTGGAGATAAATATTCAAAATCAGCTAGAAATTCTGACCCTTTATCAATTAGTTGTTTTCTGGCTTCACAGAACTTTTGACAAATTAAAATGTAATGAAATACGTCTTCTAATTCAGAACACAAGTCATACATGCTGTCGTCTACTGGTACTTTAGTGGCCCCTTGTGTCTCCCTTTTTCGATACTTAAACTATGTGCACTGATTCTTCATCGGGTCAAGTTTCTTTTTTCATCTATTTTCTTCGATACCGGAAGTAATTTTCCGTTCCAAACTTTGATCTAAATTTTGGATGTGTTCTGAATTTTTTATGTGGTAAAGATTGCCTAAAAAGCAGTGTGCCATTGAATATGAAATTTCTCCTGTAATAATTTTTGTATAAAATTTGCCGAAAAGTCTCCAAATTCATCGCCGCCATTGTTCCAAATATCTTCGCATTCGATTAATTTTAGGGTTTTCTTCACTGTGTTTAGCCAGTTAGTGCCAGCCCATGACTGAATTTCGGACTTACGTTTATAGGCAACCTACAACAATTTGTCTTGGTTAGAGTTTATAATTCGGTACTAGTGAAAGTCTTTAGTATTTTCAGAGAATATTGAAAAGCTCCGAGCTCACTCGGAACCGCAATATTGCATGCTTTAGAGTTCATTCCTAGAGCATATTTCAAAAAACTTAAATATAACTTTTCGAATTCAGTTTATCAAATAAATCCAAATATGAGCGAATGTCATTTTTTGTTCACCAAACAAGGTATTTTAAGCGTCCAAGAGCCCTTTTAGCGTTTTCACATAAATGCTTTAGGGCTCCAGCAAAATTCCGTCTCATAATTCTTTTAGACTTATTAAATAGAAATACTTTGGATTTTTCTACATATAATTTCTCGTTATATAGGGTTACTGAATTGCAGCCATGTGTAAAAATGTTGGCAAATCATCGATGAATAAATTGAATTGATTCGGGCTTAGCACCCATCCTTGTTTTACGCCATTATTCAAATGTATTTTTTCTAATAGTCCCGAATTAAATTTAATTTAGACAGACGACTTATCAGATATATCTCGCAAAATGTTATACATACAACCGCCTATATTGTAATTAGAACATATGTAGAATAGTCCATCATGCCACACAGTATCAAAAGCTTTTTTTGAGATCGATAAAACACACAAAAAGGAAAATTTTCTTGCCAGAAATGTTTGTATACTTGTCTATAAGAGATGAAAATGTGCTCACTCGTTCGAGTGTTTCCTACAAACCCGATTTTGTATTTATTATTATAATTATGTTTTTCCATGCGAATTTGTATTCGTTTTTCAAGACTGCACAGAACAGCTTAGGTAAACAGCTACTGAAATAGATATCTGTGTATGTATTACGATCCACAGAAGACCCTCCTTTGTAAAGGAGTGTTAGCAAGCTTACTCCCCATAAACAGGGCAATTATCCAGACATGTAAATCATATTGTATTACTTTTCTAAAATGAGATGCAAATCATTTCTACCAGATTGGTGGTAAATTACTGTTAGATTTTTAGGTCTCTGAGTACAGTAGAATCTCCAATTAAGACCACCTCCATAATGAAGCCACTTCTATATTAAGACCACCGATGTACAGATCCATTTTTTTCCTTAATTGACTTATATCCCCATTAAGACCACTCCCCTATTAAGACCATATTTTTAGTCCCATAGGCGGTCTTAATAGGTAGATTCCACTGTAATGCCAGATTATAGCATATAATAAGAATGCAGGGCTTTAATTCTATCGGTGATTTGCTGTCTTGTGTGCGATTGTCTTAGTTCAGTGACGTCTACGGTCCTCTTTTTGTCGTACAGTGATTTATTTTCTCCTATTTTTTTATACAAAAGGGATTCATAAAGGGCTACGCCCTTGTTCCCGACCATTTTTTTCTTTTTTAGCAATATATATATATATATATATATATATATATATATATATATATATATATATATATATATATATATATATATATATAAACCAAGAAGGCCGGCCATCTTGCAAGGTTGCAAATTGCTGCAGTGTACGCTGCACGCTCAGACAGGCAAAACAGCAAAACAGAAGCACCTCGCGCTGTGTGGCTTCTGTGTATTCAAGCTGTGGTCAAGTGATTGTGTATTCCTCGCTGTTGAAGGTTGCGGCATGCCACATTGGTCATTATTAGTCCTTTTAGGCATGCACCGGACTTTCAGATGCTTTTCAATGCGACTCTTTTTTATTTTTTTTTTCATGCCTCTCAAGCGCTGTTATATATAAATCACTAAATAGAATAAAACTAGAAGCCTGGTGCACGCAGGCCTATGATTTAAAATTCATTGAATAAAAATTGACACAGCTATGGCTAATTGAAAAGTGCAAAGGTCCAAATGATCTATATCTTTGACCTCTGGAGGTCACATGTAAATTACAAAAATGTGAAGTGTTATAATAGCTACAATTTGAGCACCACATGTATGATAAAAATTGTATTAAAATTGACGTAGTTATGGCTTAATGAAAATTTCAAAGGTCCAAATGACATATATCTTTCACCTTTAGAAGTCACATGTAAATTACAAAAAGGTGAAGTGCTATAATAGCTAAAATTTGAACCCAACATGTATGATCAAAAGCGGATAGAAATTGACCGAGTTATGGCCAAGTAAAAATTTCAAAGGTCCAATTGATATTGACCTTTCAGCTTTAGAGGTCACCTATAAATTACGAAAATGTGCAGTGTTACAATAGCTACAATTTTGATCAAATTTCGCTAAAAATTGACAGACTGTTGGCTAGCTGAAAATTTCGAAGGTCCAAATGACCTGTATCTTTGACCTTTTGAGTCACATGTACATAACAAAAATGTGCGGTGTTACAAGAGCTACAGTTTGAGCCAAATATGATCAAAATTGGATAAAAATTGACCGAGTTATGGCTAGATGAAAATTTCAAAAATCCAAAAGAGTTGGACGTTCGCCCTTTAGAGGTCACATATAAAATTACAAACAATGTGCAGTGTTATAATAGCTGCAATTTGAAGCCAACATATATGATCAAAATTGGAGGGCAACTAACCCAGTTGTGGCCAGATAAAAATTTCAAAGGTCCAATTGATATTGACGTTTGACCTTGAGAGGTCACATGAAGTTACAAAAATGTGAAGTGTTATAATAGCTACAATTTGAACCCTACATGTATGAACAAAATTGGATGAAAATTGACCTTTAGATATTTAGAGGTCACATGTAATTTACAAAAATGTGCAGTGTTAAAATAGCTAAACTTTGACTTCAACATGATCAGAATTGGATAAAAATTGACCGAGTTATGGCTAGATGAAAATGTCTATATGTTGACCTTTGGAGGTCAAATGAAACTTACGAAAAATGTAAACTGTTATAATAGCTATAATTTGAGCCCAATATGTTCAAATGTGCATAATAATTGACAGAGTTATGGCTAGATGAAAAATGGAGTAGACTAGGCCTACTTTTTGTGTTGCTGAACCGGGCCTGACCGAGAGACAGTTCCTAGACAGACTAAATAATATGGTTGTATGAATAATATATAAATGCCCTGGCTAATACTGCTGTACAAAATGTCATGATGTACTTTTCCAAACATATTACGATTCTATAAACAATTTGAAAAAAGTTAAATTCTGTATTGATCCAAAGATATTTTACACCTCAAAAGGTAAAAGGGAGCTTTTTACCACACCCTGGTATTACAATGCTTGGATCTGTTCGTGGAAATACGATTGTTTTCAGGGTCGCATTTACAGTGCGTTAAAGTTGTTGTCTCGCGTCTTTTGAAAGACCAAACGTGGAAATAGTATGGAGAGAAATGCTGAAGTTATGCCAAATTTTGACAACTACTTACACAGTTTAACAGCAAATACAGATCTTCATGGAATTGGGTCAATGTCTTCATGACAAAATGAGGTTTAGTACAAGCATTATTTTACTGGTGGCCATGCAGTTTTAAATCAGTTGATAGATAAGCAAATCGTTATATTGTACAGGAGAAGGCAATAAATCTATGGGTTGACCAAGGCGTACCAAAAAGTAAGCTGATAACGGAAATGGCACTCTACGGTAAAACTTTCACCTTGCAAAGCGCTTTCAACAACGGCGCAGGTGCTGAGGCAGTTGGGGCTGGAACTGCTGGTAAATACACACGTGAAGCCGGCATGCTTTCATATTACGAGGTAAATAAATCACCATGAATTACCGCAGGGCTACCATAAGGTATGGGCCAAATGTGAGTTGTAATGAAATGTTTAAAATACCGTTCAAATAGTCCACTGTGGTATGATGTGTGAAAACTATAATACAATTACGAATTTATGGTTATTTGGCTATATGGAATTGTAACATTCACCAATTACACCCCTTCACGTTATTTGAATCATCAGGCCATCATCATGTTGACATCTGCATTTTTGCTCTGGTCATTTCGATATATGTTTGTAATACAGATGTGTTTATTAGTTAAAAAGTGTTTCAAGTAAATTAACAAATGGGCTGTTTAAACTTCTGATATATATGTAATAAATATGACGTGAAGGAGATGATCCGAAAGAATGAGTGAAAAATATCTTTCAGGTCCTGCTATCACATAGGTCTCTGTCAGTGTGCCCGCTTCCGACATATACTTTTAAACATGTAATTCGATACGTTTATTGGTATACCATGTATGGCAGTGCTAGAATGTGAGTGTTAACAGTCACTGTACTGTTGCTATAATCAGTATTGTTTTTCCTTCCCAAGATTTGTGACAAGCTAAAAGGTGGGTTTAAAGCGAAAGTTGACCCAGACAGCGGTGTGCCCTATGCGTACAATGGAAAGCAATGGATTAGCTATGACGACCCAGCCAGTTTACGTAAAAAGGTAGACATGAAAAGATGCTCCATTGCCAATATGCTTGATTAGACCTGCCCATGTGTATGTAGAGAATCGGTGAAGTTGGTCGTTGTGTCACACCAACGGTTACAAATCAGCAATTCTCAACTTCATAAACCCCATGAAGACACTATAAGTTACATATATATATTTTCCAGTGTACATAGGTAGGTTAAAAAGAAACACGAAGCCAAGTCAGCTTAACAGCTAGGTAAAACTCCTTACTGGTGAAAATGGAATCGGCAAAGCTCGTGCTCTTGTGTAAATTCTCATACGTTAAGAATCAAGACAATTTGTAAATCACATTTTTTCTTCAGAGTTATTAAAATACTAGTTAATGTACCTTGTCCATATTTGTTATCTTTGTATACCAATTTCCCCAAGGGAGGTTATCAGCAATTTGTGGTATTAATAGACACTGAAGACTCTTTGATGAAGAAGATCAACCTGGTGTACTATTGGTTTATGAAAACTATTGCTGGCTGCTCTACTTTAGACGATAAGCCACTTTCATGATGTTTGTAGTTTATTAATTTGTGGATCATCCAATGAACCTTTGATCACTTTGTCAAATGTGGTATACTTTAGGTACAATGGCTTAAGCAGAAAGGTTAAGGAGGTTGGATGGTCTAGGCCTTTGACCTCGATGACTTCACAGGAAACCACTGTGACAGCAAATAACCGTTGCTCCATGCATTGGCCGACGCTCTGTGAAATGTGAAGTTGTTCCGTGTAGGTATATATCCATAAGTTATTGTATGGAAAGAAAATTTGAGGAATAGAATGATTGCAATAAATTGTATTCCTTGTATTTCAATACACGTATACCGTATTTGTAGGTTCCAACAAAGTGACTTCATTGCAAACAAAAATGTCCCAGAACACAATGATGATAGTGTAAATGTGTCTATCTGATCCTCAAATAATGTTAACTCAGTACCACATTACAGATATGGTCCAATTTCTAGTATGTTGTGCCAAAACCAACAAAAGGCAATTCACCACAATGTTCATTGCTCCTATTTTGCAAAAGGCGACCAATGTTAGTTTAGGGTGTGACAGATTCAGCACTCCGACAAATGGTCAGTCCTCATGCTACGATATGTCAGTCTTATTAATAGGCCGTTTGTATGCTATTCACTACAGCGGTTGCATTCTATCTTAGTATATCAGATTGCAATCCTTGGTTGAAATCTCCTTTATTAAAGTACCGATATGCCTGTCAGTGTAATCTCAGACAAAAGCACATTGACTCCATGGGTTTTTGACTGAGGCAAAACCTGCCATTGAAAGAAATAATGCTTTGCCTAACATCGAAATATTTAGGTATTCATCACTCATAGGAATCAATATGACACTGAAGATGATGACGCTAAAAAAATTAACAAAACGTAGTGACAATGACGTAACGATGACAATAAAAAAAATCATATGAGAGTTACAAACTCATTCAAAATATCCACGTAACAGTTTTCACAGTCCAACATCGTAAGATAATACCGAAACAGAAACGATTAAGTTCATACTGATAACATGACCATGTCCTTGTGAAATCAGTTAAACTGTAGTATGAGACCATTAAGGGCCAATATCTATGGCAAGCATTAACATTTTATCAGATTTATGGATATCCAAAATTGATTTCTTGATATCAAAAATGCGTTTTTGGATATCCAAAATCAAGTAGCAAGAAAGAGGAATTCTTGATACCAATAAACCATTTTGGATATCCAAATTCAACTTTTGATATCAAAATATTATTTTTGTATATCAAAAAATTCATTTTGGTCTTTCGTTTTCACTCTGAATTATCGACATCCATAAATGATTTATTGATATCCCAAAATCATTTTTGGATATCAATGAATCATTTGTGGATATCCAAAATTCAAGAACAATAAATGGTGAAAGTTGAAATAAGTTATGCTCCCTTTACGATTGTGACAGTTGATTGGTGTGTGTCCAGTTAGACTTTCCAAAACCAATGTTATATTTCTCAATTAAAAAAAAAAATAAAATAAAAAATAAAAAAAAATAAAAGGACAATGAATTAGTACATGAAAGTCGTGTGTATGTTTACAAGTATGGACAGTTTAGCAATTTATTGGGACATTCTCCTTCACTGAAAGCATGTGAACCGCAACTTGAACGTCCGGTTCCGGTTTCCGCTAGATCTACTACTGCAGCCAACATGGGCCATAATCAGCATTTCAGACCAGTTGACTGATTCAGTTTTTGGGAGATGATGGGCCCACTACAATTTTTAGCCTTGTGGATGTCATCATAGCTATGTTTCATAGACAACATTTCAACACAAAACATACAAAAGGGACCATTCATTATCACAAGCGGTCATTTCCTTATGTTTATATATCCAAAAATCATTTTTGGATATCTGTCAGGCGCTGTTTTGCTATTTATCCAGTATTTCTATATATAAAAAGGTGACTTCCTGATATCAAGCAGTTATTTCTTGATATCAAAAAGTAACTCTTGATATCAAGAAGTCATCCTTGATATCAAAAAATCGAATATCAAGAAGTCGAATTCGATATCAGAACTTTTTGGTATCAGGAAGTCGGCCTCTTGATATCAAGAAATGAGTTACACTTCTTGATATCAATAATTCGAATTCTTGGCATCAGGAAGTCTCTTTTTGATATGAAGAAGTTGACTTTTAGATTTGAAGAAATGACTTCTTGATATCAAAATTACAAACTACTTTTTAATATCAAGAATGCGACTTTTTGATATCAAGGATTCAAAGAAAAGTAATACAATAAACAGTTCCTTCACTGCGAAGAGTATGGCTCTGGGGTAACAGTACGGTTGTTTCAATCGGGGAGTTCACCACGTGGACTAGTTCCTTCTCAAATTCATACCTTTCTGAACATGTTCAGTAGTTTCCTCATTAAGCTTCCACAGGCCTTTAATGTTAAGCATGTGACTGCATGTCAAAATGTCAATTCTGCACTGTCAAGGTATTCATGAGTTTTAAAAAAGGAGGTGGGGTGGGGTGGGGGAAAGGAATACTTTTTTCGTTCAACGCAATTTGGATGTTTCAGTTTTAGGTTACGCTCAATCAGCATTCCTTAATATATGTATTCGCCCTAGCGGATTTCCTGGTGATGCGTGAAAATGCCATTTAAATTCGACGCAATCGGCGATGTACTTCGCTTAATTGACTGCGAAGCGCGATAAACTACGATCTAGGCAACTAAAATTTGGTTCAAAAGGAAATACTACTGACCCCTAATAGATGTGACAGTGTTGACGTAAGGCTAGCCCAACATGACAACACGGGGGTCAGCTCTGTTTCACGCCTGCAACTTGCACCAAATGCCCTGGCAATATCTAGCCGGGATGCTCGTTGACTCAGACTGGTTACTTTTTTTTGTGGCATTAACCTCTCATGTCCTATTACAGACATTCCAAACAGAAAACCTTCATGCACTTCACCACATCAAAAACCGTGATGTTGAGCATGCTTTAGAATATTCCAGAAAATTCGGAAATTTAATAAAAGAAAGCATCAAAGGAACATGCCAGTGGACTGAGTACTACGTCACCTCTTCCAACTCGTACTATTGTCCACCCCCCCCCCCACCCAACACACTACATAGAAGTTAATATTTTCATTTGGCCAAAAACAAAAGTATTTTTAGTGGTATATAAAGTCTGAAATTGACAATTACTTCCTGAATTTATTATTAATTTTTTTTCTTCAGGTGTTTAATTGCTGGTGATGCGCTATTCAACACTTTTAATTTCAGGTGGTCCGTTATTTAAGGCCATTAATCCATGGTGATACGTTAGGGTGCGGATTGCCCCCATGATTTTAAGACCATGCTGATGAAACACATGATGTCGCAGAATTTCTTTTTGATAGAGATTGTCATTTTCCACAAAACAAATACAAAATACATATGCTGGTGACATTGTAGCCAATATTTAGTTTGTGTAAGTTTACTAATAGTAAAATCTTTCCTCACAGGTTCACAACCATTTGACTCAATCCAGAATCCAATGAAAGCAAAGTGAAACATAGTCAAGTCATTAAATGATTACCAAAATAAATCTGCTGAAAAATGTCCTTGGTGTATTTGTAAAGATAAATGTTGCTATGATCCGCTGACAGTAGGATGTGATAGGTGGTTTCATTGGCCTTTGGGCGAAATAAAAAGACCTCCGCCTAAATAAAGAGTGGTTCTGAAAAAGTTGTAGTAAAGACAGACGGTAATATATTGTAATACATTGAAAGGCATTGCTAGCTTGATGGCTTAAAATTGACGTGTTAAATGGGGTGATAATGTAAACATTGTATTAGAGTACAATTAAATAAATTACCAATAGCATGGGTAGTTGTATGTGGGTGTATATATTTAATGCCAATTCAGTTCTTTTTTGGGTTGTTCTTGTTCGATTCCATGAATATAATTCTTTACAATGTGACTCCAATGACACCTGATGACAGACTCAGACGGCTTCCCCTTTTTTGTCTGAGTCTGTCATCAGGCATATCCATTGTAGTTTAAAGGGCATTGGTAGTCTTGATGTCTTGCCTTGTCCAAAATAAATGGGCCCAAATTTTTTATTCAAAATGATATTTGGTATTTGTAAGTCTAAGATTTATAAATATAATATATTAGGGCACAATGATACACTTCTAATTGTTGGTGTTACTGCTGGGCTGGTCGTACTCTCACTGTTTTTTGTATAGCATGTTACAACTCTGCAAGGATTTATACTTAGGAGGTTGAAATTTTGCACCTTTATGTACCATAATACCAACTAGGATGGGATTGTCGATGAAAGACGTTAACCTATTTTCCAGGTCACTTCGCCACGTTTTGAAAATCATTGCAGATGCACTCGATAAAGATTTGTCTTAAAGAGGTTGACATTTTGTGTCATTATGTTTCTATGTAAGACTTTTGTAAGAGCTTGCTTTTGACTGCAGATGTATGTTCTTGGCCTATTCCTCAAGGTCACGTAGGCATTTCGTAAAAATCAACGTGGATATGATAACTCACGAAAGACTTGACTCGGGAAGTTGAAATTTATATAGGACCTTACTTTTGATTGCAGATCGGTGACCTTGGCCCATTTTTCAAGGTAACATGGGCATGACATGTAAAATCGATAACTCAAGAAATATTTGACTTGGATAGTTGAAATTGTTTATAAAGTTGTTCCTGTATAAAACCTTGCTTGGGATTGTAGATGGGTGACCTTGACCTTTTTCAAGGTCACATGGCCACTTTTTCAAAATGATTGCAGACACACTGGTGAAAGATTTGACTTAGAGAGATTGAAATTTTGTGTGATTATGTTTGTATGAAAGACTTGTGAGAACTTGCTTGTGATTGCAGATGTTTGACATTGGCTTATTGTTAACAGTCACACAAGCATTTCATCTTAAATCCACGCAGACGTGATATCTTCACAATGATTTGACTTAGGAGGCGGAAATTTTGCATGATCATGTACCATAGTACGAACTAGGTTGGCAGTATAACTGGGTGACCTTGACCTATTTTCAAGGTCACATCACTTCCTTGAAGCTGCAGAAGCGATAATTCAAGAATGTCTTTTTAAAAGGTAGCACTTCAAATTGTGTCCTTATATATCTGTAGATGTGTGACCTTGGCCTATTTTTCAAGCTTACATGGACATTTCCTTGAAAATAGTCACAAATGTGATGTCAGAAGAATATGTCTTAGGAGGAAGAAGTTTTCTATTATTATGTACAAATATAAGAAAAAGGTTAAGATTGTAGGTGAGTGATCTTGACCTATGTTTCAAGGTAACATATGCAATTCCTCTAAATCATTCCTGACACTATAAGTGGTTACCTCCTAAGCAGACCAAGCTCCATGTTATCTCTCTACTGCGCAGAAGAGATAACATGGAGCTTGGTCTTCTTAGGAGGCAATATAAGTGGAAGGATTTGTGGTTTGCAGATATACTGGGTGGAAATATATTTCAGTGAAAATTTGCTGGGACAATGAACCTCAATAAGAGTGTGCTTGTGCTTCTATATGGATAATCTTTGCTTAGATTTTGAAATGTCAATAAGAATGTACTTTCACCATATCTGTAGATCATTGGAATCGCTATGCCTATTCATAAAAATAAGGGTGACAATAGTAAGGGCGCACGGGGAGACATTTGATTTTCTGTCGGAAAATCAGCCTGTTCTAGTTACCTTTGATTCTGCACTTTTGCAAAGAAGTGCAATGTTGCTCATTATGTTATGAATCACTTTCTAAGTTTTAGAAAATATGAGTCATTCTAGACATAATGCTCATACAGGGGAGGTATTCAAAAACTAAAAAAAATTATAAAATTTGAAACAAGGAGGAAATATTTAACAATTTTTTATGAACAAGATTCAACAAAATCTTACACCAGTAATCATTAGAATGTTTTCAAAGGGAACGCGGAGTTTCATTCACACAATACACGACAACTTAAAAAATTTACACTTTTTTAAAATCTACATTCTAAATTCATCTTAATTTCCAATTTATCACCACAAATATGGAATAAAATGCCAATTACTTCGCAAAAAAAAACCTTTCACTTTTTTTTCAAAGGAAATTAAAGAATTTGTACTAATACTCAGAAATAGATAATCCCTGAAAATTAAAATTTTCTGGTGTGATTTATGTGTATGCATTTTTATGTCTGGCTGCCAACACAGACATTTTGTTTTTTCAAGAATTCTTTCTTTTCTTTCCTTCTTTCTTTATATCTGGGTGCCAACCTAGACATCTTGTTTTTCCTGGAGGTCCATGGCACCCAAATTTGTCCGACGTTTTTCTCAGACACTGGTATTCCCCAAACCACCAAACTTGCCATGGGGACTGACCTACCAATTAAATTTTGCTATTTGGTTTGGAATAGTTATGACCTTTAAAATTATGCAAATAAAAGGCAATGGAAACTTTTAAAGTTCCATATCATCCAAACTATTGTAGATAGACACAAAGTTTTAAATTACATGTGTAGGTTTGTGACATCTGGCAAATCCATTTGCATGCAAACAAAAGTTGGTGAATTTTAATGTATGCTTAATTCACTGATTTTCCCAACAATACACAAGTATCCATTCTACTGCTACATAGACCTTCATGGTGCTAGGCAACCACTTTGCGTTCATAAGAAATGAATTTGAACCTGTTTCATAGGCAGCTTTCTAGCTATGCAAGCTAAGTGTATGATTTGGAAGGTATGAGTCTTGTAGCAAATTTGGGGCATTCCCAACAACTGTGTAATGCGGTTCTTATTAAAATACAGAGAATCTATTTCTGTTCATGCAGGAACAGATCTGCTTTTTGGAGGTCAAGACTTGAATTGTGGATATCTGTGGGGTGCAGGTTTGCTATGTAAACAACATTTCTTGATGTCAAAAAGTGACTTTTTGATATCAAAATGTCAACTTTTTGATATCAAAGAAGTAGACTTTTTGATATCAGGAAGTCCAATTCTTGATATCAAAGTCGACTTCTTGATATCAAGAATGCAACTTTTTGATATCAAGAAATCGACTTTTTGATATCTAAAATTCGAATTCTTGTTATCAAAAAGTCCATAGCTCCTTGTTTGAATTGGTGAATGCTCCCTTAAGTATTTCCAGAGCATCGATTACACAATGAATGTACAGAAATTCACATAAAAACTCTAACAGTTACACAGAGAAAAACCTATAGAATGCGACTTGACGCTTTTAATACTACTAATACTACTACCACTACCGTACTCCTCATAATAATCACAACAATATTTTCTAACATTCTGTGTGCTGGATTATCAATGCATCCTCTTCAAATAATATGGCAGCAGGGCTTGAGGCCACTGACGTTTGCAAGGATGATTTACTTAAATGTACAGAATGGTCAATTGTAGAAGGATAGTTCTGAGATGCTGTGACAGCAAGAGTGTTGTTTCAAGTGTTGTGTTAGCTAACCACCGGCAGTCTAAGATAAATTTATCAATCATACACATGTGAGCTCGCCCCCTTTCTCTGCTTATTGGTAGAGCTGTAGAAAGCGTGTCCTCTCGCCACGCAACGGTTAGCTAATAGGAGCTATTGCTATTCTGGTCCCCACAGTTGCTAGGAAACAGTTCGATGCCTCTGCCATGATCAGGGCACTTTTACAAGATAAGTTATTTTACCATCCAGAAATAGCAGTTTTTCTAGCAAAAAAATTTTCTGAATGTGTTAAGCATCTTGTATGTTTTAAAACTTAGTGAATGACTTTTCTTAAGGTTTTGCTTCACCAAGTTTCTCCTTTTATTGCAGAAGCTCATACGGCTGTGCTTAATGCATGAATGTTCCCTCCTGCCTGTCAAGTTCCTTGCTGCAGCCTAGTTGGCAGCACAGGATCCCAGTTAATATGCATAAATCCTATTGGCACGATTGACGACCTCGAACCGGAAGTTCCTATTGCGCATCCAAGACTACACATTTTACTGGGGTTTCTTCTGTGTTCTGTTGAGAGTATAACAACAGTCACATGATGATGTTACGTGATGTAGACTCGGATACGGCTACTTTTCCCGAACGATTCCATTATCTAACAAATAATCATCCAGCTTTTTTATTATCCACGACGTTTGCCAATTTCTGACCAATATACTTAGGATAACTACAATTGGCATAAATGGTTAAATGTCATAGATATATCAGCATTTTCTTACTGCTTTCTTCCATTTCTCCCGCGCATATAAATACACACACACACACACACACACACTATATATATATATATATATATATATATATATATATATATATATATATATATATATATATATATATATATATATATATATGTAGTAAGATGCAATTTTTGCCCCTTTCACCCATTGATATTTTCATATCCATAAGCTACAACCAAGCACACTCATAAACATGGACTGCGAAGGGTAGTCCATATATACATCAATCTAAAATGTATTGTTCTCAACAAATGTTTCTACAGTATTTGCAATTCTAATTTCTACAAAGTTTTTGAAACCCTCATCTGCATTCTATATATTTTAAATAAAATAGATAATATAGATATGTCACATATAACCCATACAAATAAGGTACTTGTGAAAGTCAAAATAACCATGAAATTAAGAATGATGTTGGAGAAACAAAACAAAACAAAACAAGAAGAGAAGATTTGCTTCACAGCAAAATTTTCTGGGCCTTCAAAATGCGAACAGGTTGAAATGATACACCTTGCCATTGTCCAACATAATCTACATTTTGTGTATTAGCCTAATTTGCATTAATTAAAATGCTAGAACTTATATAACTTTGGTTCTTGGTTCAGTGTATGTGGCAATGTCACAAACTTTTAAACTTAAGTTTGAATGACACCACTACTACAGTAGTTTTGAAGCTATTCAAGATTTTAATTTTGTGTATATGCCAAATTTGCATAAATTAAAAGCGTGCAACTTTGATGCACGGTTAATTGGATACGGTTATGTCACAAACCTACAAATTGAAGTTGGAATGGTACTTTTAAGTTTTATAGTATTGAAGTTATTCAAGATTTAGATATTGTGTATTCACCTTGTGTGCGTGAATTAAAATCCTACAACCTTGTTTATGGTTCATTGGATGTGGCTTTGTCACAAATCTATAAATTGAAGTTCGAATAGCACTTCTATCTTTAATAGTTTTGAAGCTATTCAAGGTTTAAATTTCATGCATTCACCTAATTTACACAAATTAAAATCCTACAACTTTGGTGCATAGTTCATTGGATGGCCCTTTGTCACAAACCTCTACCTAAGTAGGAATGGCACCTCCATCTATAATAGTTTTTAAGCTTTTCAAGATGTAATTTTGCATATTCACCTAATTAGCATAAATAAAAATCCTACAGTTTATGGTTTATTGGATGCACCTTTGCGTCTAAACATAAAAATTGAAGGTGGGATGGTATCTCTATCTATAATATTTTTGAAGATATTCAACTTTAAACTTTTTGAATGCCCTTAATTAGCATAATTTGAAATTCTATATCTATAATTTACTGTCAGTTATATTGGCAAGTGTCACAAACCTATACATGCACTTTGAAGTTTTGTGTCTATCTACCACAGTGTGGAAGATGTGGAGCTTTCAAAATTTTAATTCCCCCTAATTTGTATAATTTTGAACATCATGACTAATCCAAACCAGGTGCAAAATTTCACTGCTGGGTCAGTCGACCTGGCACGTTTGGTGGTTTTCGGGATAAAAGAGTGCGAGAAAAACTTCGCACAAATTTGGTCGTGAAGAAGAAAGAACTAGAAAGGAAGATTTACTCCACAGCAAATCTGTCTGGGTGCCTTAAAAACAAGAACAGTTTGAAATGCTAAACTTTGCCATTGTTCAAAATATTGTAAATTTTCTGTATTAGCTTAAGTTGCATAACTTAAAATGCCACAACTCTTGTTCCTGATTTATTGGATGTGGCCATGTCACAAACTTTAAAACCGAAGTTGAATGAAACCAATATCTATAATAGTTTTGAAGATACTCAACATTTTAATTTTATGTATTTCCCTAATTTGCATTCAATTAAAAATTTATTTGCCTAATTTGCCTACATTAAAATTGTACAATTTTGGATTCAGGCTCATTATATGTGGCCATGTCACATTCCTACAATTTGGAATTGGAATGGCAATTGTGTGTATAATAGGTTTCAAGCTATTCAACATTTAAATCCTGCAAAACCACTTAGTTTTTTAAAATTAATTTTTGTTCATGGTTTATTCGTTGCGGCTTTACCACAAACTGATAAATTAAGTTAGAATGGCATCTCTATCTACAATAGTTTTGGAGATACTCAATTTTTAAATTTCTCAATGCTCCTAATTAGTAAAATTTGAAATTTTACAACTTTGATATACTGTCCATTATATTGGCACGTGTCACAAACTTGTGTATGCACAATGGAATTTTGTGTCTGTCTGCAATAGGTTGGAAGATATGGAGCTTTTAAAATTTTAATTGCCCCTGATTTACATCATTTTAAACATCATGACTATTTCGAATGAAATGTATAATTTCACTTGTTAGGTCAGTCACCATGGCAAGTTTGGTGGTTTTCTGAATAATAGTGTCTGAGAAAAACTGCATGCCAGCTTCGTCGTAAAAAAAAAAGAAAGAAAAAAAACCCCAAAATATCTGGGTGCCAACCTAGCCCCAAAAGGACCTCCCCACGCTCTGTAAGCTTGCAAGCTTACAGAGTGTGGGGAGGTCCTTTGGAGCTAGGTGCCAACCCAGACATAATTTGTCAGATACACAATACCAGTGTTTACTTATACTGTGAAACCTCTCTACAGTGGGCACCCTTGGTACCACAGAAGAGTGCCCACTTCCGAGACGGTTAGCCTTTCTGGGCAGTATGGATGATAATATTTGCATGTACATGTACGTCATCATACATGCACATATACATGGATAGTGTATATATATTATAAATCAAGGGGATGTGTATACATGCAATACAGAACTGTCTCCATGCTTCCTTTATTACAAAAACAAATATTAACAGACATCCCTTACAGGAAACTACATGAATACATTTACTTTTGAACTGATACAAGCAATATACTGTCAGAGTATTCCTTGTTTTGGCTATGAGGAACAGGCTTCACTGGTAACAAGAAAATAAAGACATGGAAGTCCAACCGGCTGTGCTCCTTGGAACTGATAAGCCCAGCAGACTCATAGCCTCAGTGAAAAACAGACCAGTTGGGACACCAGTGTCAGTCATAGTGCAGCGACTGCTCTGTCCAGCACTAGTGGGAACCATAGGCTGCCTGGTACATATGGCAGCATTCAGCAAATCTGTTCCGGCATGAACAGAAATGGATTCTTTGTATTTTATTGAGAACCTCATTACAAAGTTCTTGGGAATGCCCCCCCCCCTCCCAATTTGCTATAAGAGACCAAAACCTTCAAAAATCATATGCCTTGCATGCATGGCTAGAAGGCTGGCTATGGAACAGGTTCAAGCTCATTCATTATAAACCCAAAATCGTTGCCTGGCACCATGAAGGGCTATGCAGCAGTAGAAGCCCTGGATACTTGTGTATTGTTGGGAAATTCAGTGAATTTTTGTTTGCATGCTATTGGATTTGCCAGATGTCTCAAACCTACACATGTAAGTTTAGACTTTGTGTCTATCTACAATAGTTTGGATGATATGGAGCTTTGAACATTTTAATTGCCCTTTATTTGCATAACTTTAGAGGTCATAACTATTCCAAACCAAATGGCAAAATTTCATTGGTAGGTCAGTCACCATGGCAAGTTTGGTGGTTTTGGGAATAATAGTGTCTGAGAAAAACTTTGGACAAATTTGGGTGCCATGGAACTCGAGGAAAGACAATATGTCTAGGTTGGCACCAAAAATACCTCCCCTGTATGAGCATTATGTCTAGAATGACTCATATTTTCGAAAACTTAGAAAGTTATTCATAACATAACAGGTAACATAACACTTCTTTGAAAAAGTGCAGATTGAAATGTAATAATCAGATAATTACTAAACCCAGAAGGGAATGTAATTCACATTTCACTAATTTTGGCACGTGTTTATCCAAATTTAACAGCTCAATATATAACATGTTAACTAACAGAGGTTGGTGACACTGCTGTCTGTATTCTACCGAGCATACAAATACGACAGGTACTGTTGTAATCAATTCAAAGCACAAAAAAAGATTTCATGACCTTAATTTTCATAATTTTGTACATATTGAATACTCCAAAATCGGGCTTCCCTACTATGCATGTTACCAAACAATCTTTGACATTAGTTACATGCACAAAGGGCTGGCTTAAATAGGTAGAGAGAAAAAAAAAAAATAAAAAAAAAAAAAAATAAATAAATAAATAAATAAATAAATAAATAAAGATATGTTATGTTATGTGCCACAGCACACACACATGATAAATAAGACAAAAACAAAACAAAAAATGGAAAGAACTTTGAAGAAACAGTAAACCACGTAGCATGGAACACAGATGTAGTTGATAACACTTTTAATATGTGACCATTGAAACAAGAACATGCTGATGAACTCAGTTTGAAATGAAAATCTGGAATGTATAAATTTTACACATGTATATTACAGTTCCACAAGTCTATCTGCCATTAATCATTTATTAAGGTACAACATGCGACACAAAAGCCAGTGAGAGTAGCACCAGCCTAGCAGTAACACCAACAATTAGAAGTGTATCATTGTGCCCTAATATATTATACTTAACTCATAGACTTACTAATACCAAAATATCCTTTTGAATTTAAATTTTGGGAACATTTATTTTGGACTAAATATAATGTAATTACAGCCTCACCGTGGATAGGAATAGTCAAATGGAAATAAAGTAGCGATAGGTGTAGTGTATGTGGGTCGCGAGGGTTTACCTAATGAATAGAATGACTAGATATTTGATAGGATGAGAATGATGATTAGTGATATTCGGCAGCAGGGCTACCGGACTTTTATAGCTGGGGATTTTAATGGACACATAGGAAATGGAATGAGTGGTATTGAGGGAGGGGATAGTGGAATCAATGGGAATGGAACCAGGTTACTGAACTGCACAAGGGAATTTGGTCTAAGGATAGTTAATAGGGATGTACAATGCAAAGGAAAGTGGACATGGGAGGACAATAATTGACCATATTCTAGTAGACAGTGCGGTATTTCAAATGACACAAGGATGCGAAATAGATGAGGAAGGTAGATTGGATATATGCAGTGACCATAACTGGATGATAGTCTCAATTGATATACAGTGTCAAAGAAGAAGGGGGGGGGGGGTTAAATGGGTGTGGGATATAAAGGAAGAAACAGACTGGACAGAGTATCAAGAAAGCCTAAAATTGGAATTGCAGGAATGGAAAAATAGATGGGAGAATGAAGGGGAAGTACAGGAATGAATGGGGATCTAATCAGAAGGATTCTTAAGGTAGCACGGGAAAAGATAGGTAGAAAGTTTTGGTTGGAAGTCTAGGCTATAGAATAGACCCAGAGTTGAAAAGAGCCATAAAAAGAAAGAGGGGCTAAAAATAGAGCATGGAGATTAGCCAGGAAAAACAAATACCCAGAAGGTCTGACAGAAGAAGCCAAGAGACAGTATATGGAATGTAGAAGGAACGTAGCAGAGATGAAAGCAGAAAGGAGAGCCAGTAATAATGCAAGAATGACAAAGAAAATAATGGGGAATGGAGGAAAAGGGTCAACTATCTTTTGAAAATAGGTTAATCGGCAAAAACGGAATAAAGCACAGGAAATCACACATAGAGGAAAAAGAACAGATTACAAAGAATAAATACAGGAAGCTTTAAGGGAGCCTTGTCAGGAAGTTAATAATCCGCACTGGGGTCAGTTAACAGTACCAGGGTGTCAAGGAGAATACACACAGGATCAATGGGATCCCGAGGTGTGTGGCAGACTCAGAAGTTTAGAAGTTGAAATAGCAATTGAGCAGATGCCATTACGCAAAGCTCCAGGACCAGATGACATACTGTCAGAATTCATAAAGAGAGGGCCAGAAGAATTGAGGATAGTTTACAGTTGCTGCTCAATAGTGTTATTGTGAAAAGACAAGTACCAAAGGAATGGATTAAACTTAGGATTTCATATATTCCAAGGAAGGGCCCAGGAGGCCAATTGGATCAGTGGAAAATGTATATCTCTATCAAATAGAAGTTTTGATAGAGGATGTGTTTCATCAGCATGGTCTTTCAATCATGAAGGCAATGCCCCCCCCCCCCCCCCCCGAGTAATGTATCACCATGGATTAATGGCCTTAAATAACGGACCACCTGAAATTAAAAGTGTTGAATTGCGCATCACCAGCAATTAAACACATGAAGAAAGAAATTCATAATAAATGCAGGAAGTAATTGTCAATTTGAGACTTTATATACCACTAAAATACTTAAAATTCACACGTATTTCACTCTTAGATTTTATCTTTTTGGCCAACTAAAATATCGAGTTCTGTGTAGTATGCTGATATGCTGGGATCGTCTCCTCTCTTTCGGCAGCACTCCTGTCATCACCGCCAAGTGCTGCTATTGCTGTACTCGTGGACAGGGTCTACAGCCTGTACAAGTCAACAACGTTAGAGGATGATGTGTTTGTTCCTCTACATGTATGTGTGGTGCGATAGGTGGATGGTCTTCTGCTGGTGGGATTTCATCTCTGAGCATCTCTGGTCGTCTAATGTTAAAGTTACAGGTTCACCAACTTGCTTCACTCTCGCACCCTCATATTATATGTTGAGTGGCATTGTACCTGCCATATATTTATATTTGTATTTTCTGCCAAACACTCCTTTGCTTGAGAACTTTTCCATGTGTAAAGTAAAATTGAAACATCTCAATCACGTTGAAGGAAAAAAGTGTTCCCTCCCTCGCATCCCCGTTTTCAAAACTCATGAATACATTGACAATGCAGAATTGACTTTTTGACATGCAGTCATCTTCTGAACAATAAAGGACAGTGGAAACTTGATGGGGAAACTACTGCACGTGTTCAGAAAGGTTATGAATTTGAGAAGGAACTGGTCCACGTGGTGAACTGCCAAATTGATACCACCGTACTGCTACCCGAGGGTCATGCTCTCCCCCCTGGGCAAAAAGCTTATGGTCCGAGGTGACCACTGTAGGTCAATTAAGTGATTATTGCTCTCAGCCATTTTACAACTTTAGAATAGTTCCGCAGTGAAGGAACTGTTCATTATATTACTTTTCTTTGAATTCTTGATATCAAAAAGTGGCATTCTTGATATCAAAAAGTAGTTTGTAATTCTTAATATCTAGGAGTCATTTCTTGATTTCAAAAAGTCCCTTTTTGATATCAAAAAATACCAGAAAAATAGCAAAACAGCGCCTGATAGATATCCAAAAATTATTTTTGATATCCAAAAATAAGGAAATGACTGTTTGTGATAATGAACGGTCCCTTCCACATATTTTGTGCAGAAATGTTGTCCGTAAAACATGGGCTCTGTAAACATCCACAGATCCCGAGGCTAACGATTGTAGTGGGTCCATCATCTCCCAAAAACTCAATTAGTCAATGCGTGTGTCTGAAATGCTGGTCATGGCCCATGCTGGCTGCAGTGATAGACCTCTTGCGAACCCGAACCGGAAGTTCCAGTTGTGGTTCACACGCTTTCAGTGACGGATATGTCCCAATAAGTTGCTAAACTGTCAATATTTGTAAACATACACACGATTTTTATATACTTACTTATTTCTATTTTATTTTTTGGGAATTGAGAAATATAACATTGGTTTTGAAAAGTCTAACTGGACACACTTCAATCAGCTGTAACAATCGTAAAGGGAGCATAACTAATTTCAACTTCCACCATTTAGCCCTGAATTTTGGATATCCATAAATGATTCATTGACATCCAAAAATGATTTTGGGATATCGCTTAATCATTTATGGTTATCGATAATTCAGAGTGAAAACGAAAGAATTTTAGATCTCCAAAATGACTTTTTTGATATCCACAAATGATTTTTGGATATCCAGATAGAATATGTTGATATCAAAAATTTTGAATTTGGATATCCAAAATGGTTTATTGATATCAAGAATTCCTCTTTCTTGCTACTAGTTTTTGGATATCCAAAAACGAATTTTTGATTTCAAGAAATCAATTTTGGATATCAAAAGATTAATTTTGGATATCCACAAATCTGATTAAATGTTAATGCTTGCCATAGATATTGGCACTTAATGGTGTCATACTACAGTTTGACTGATTTCATAAGGACATGGTCATGTTATCAGTATTAACTTAATCGTTTTTGTTTTAGCATATCTTACACGATGGTGTCGGACTGTGAAAACTCCCTAAATAATTCGATGTTAGTTAGGCAAAGCATTATTTCTTTCAATGACAAGTTTTTGCTTCAGTCAGAAGCATATAATGCAGCTGTTTTAGTGAATAGCAGACAAACGGCCCATTAACAGGATTGATATAGTGTAGTATGAGGACTGGCCACTTGTCGGAGTACTGAATCTGTCACACCCTAAACTAACATTGATCGTCTTGTGCAAAATGGGAGCAATGAACACTGTGGTTAATTGCCTTTGGTTGGTTTTGGTATACCATACTAGAAATTGGACCATATGTGTGATGTGGTACTGAGTTGACATTATTTGAGGATCAGATAGACACATTTACACTATCATCATTGTGTTCTGGGACATTTCTTTGCAATGAAGTCACTTTGTTGGAACCTACAAATACGGTATACGTGTATTGAAATACAAGGAATACAATTTATTGCAATCATTTTATTCCTCAAATTTTCTTTCCATAGAATAACTTATGGATATATACCTGCACGGAACAACTTCACATTTCACAAAGCGTCGGACAATGCATGGAGCAACGGATATTTGCCTTGTTTACAGTGGTTTCCTGTGAAGTCATCAAAGTCTAAGGCCCAGACCATCCAACCTCCTAGGCCTTTCTGCTTAATCCATTGTACCTAAAGTATACCATATTTGACAAAGTGATCAAAGGCTCATTGGATGATCCACAAATTAATAAACTACAAACATAATGAAAGTGGCTTATGATCTAAAGTAGAGCAGCCAGCAATAGTTTTCATAAACCAATAGTACGCCAGGTTGATCATCTTCATCGAAGAAACTTGAGTGTCTGTTAATACCACGAATTGCTGATAACCTCCTCTGGGGAAATTGGCATACAAAGATAACAAATGTGGACAAGGTACATTCACTAGTATTTTGATAACTCTGAAGAAAAAAATGTGATTCACAAAATGTCTTGATTCTTAATTTATGAGAATTAATACAACAAGAGCACCAGCTTCGCCGATTCGATTTTCTTCCAGAAAGGAAGCTGGCTTAGTTTCGTGTTTCTTTTTAACCTACCTATGTACACTGGAAAATCTATATGTAACTTAGTGTGTTCAGGGGGCTTTATGAAGTTGAGAACTGCTGATTTGTAACCATTGGTGTGACACACCGACCAACTTCAACGATTCTGTACGTATACATAGCCAGGTCTTATCAAGCTTATTAGCAATGGAGCATCTTTTTATGTCTACCTTTTTACGTAAACTGGCTGGGTCGTCATAGCTAATCCATTGCTTTCCATTGTACGCATAGGGCACACCGCTGTCTCGGTCAACTTTCGCTTTAAACCCACTCTTTAGCTTGTCACAAATCTTGAAAAGGAAAAAATCCTGATTATACCAACAATACAGTGACTGTTAACACTCACATTCTAGCCCCGCAATACATGCTATACCAATAAACGTATCGAATTACATGTTTAAAAGTATATGACGGAAGCGGCCACACTGACAGAGACCTATGTGATAGCAGGACCTGAAAGATATCTTTTTCACTCATTCTTTCGGATCATCCACTTCAAGTCACATTAATTATATATATATACATATATCTCGTAAGCTCAACGGCTTACTTGTTAATTTATTTGAAACACTTTTAAACTAGTAAATACATTTCTATTACAAACATATATCAAAATGATCAGAGCAAAATTGTAGATGTCAACATGCTGATGACCTGATGCTTACAATTATGGGAAGGGATGTAATTTATGAGTGTTACAATACCACATACCCGAATAACTATAAATTTATAATTGTGTTATAGTTATCATACATCATACCTCAGTGGAATATTCGTACGGTATTTTAAAAATTTCATGAAGACTCTCATTTGGCCCATCCCTTATGGTGGCCCTGCGGTAATTCATGGTGATATATTTACCTCGTAATATGAAAGCATGCCGGCTTCACGTGAGTATTTACCAGCAGTTCCAGCCCCAACGGTCCTAGCACCTACACCGTTGTTGGAAGCGCTTTGCAAGGTGAAAGTTTTACCGTAGAGTGGCATTCCCACAACAAGCTTACTTTTTGGTACGCCTTGGTCAACCCATAGACTTATTGCCTTCTCCTGCAAAATATAACGATTTGCTTATGTATCAACTAATATAAAACTGCATGGCCACCAGTAAAACAATGCTTGTACTAAACCTCATTTTGTCATGAAGACATTGACCCAATTCCATGGCGATCTGTATTTGCTGTTAAACTGTGTAAGTAGTTATTAATCTTTGGTATAACTTCAGCATTTCTCTCCATACTATTTCCACGTTTGGTCTTTCAAAAGAGGTGAGACAACAACTTTAACGCGCTGTAAATGCGATCCTGAAAACAATCATATTTTCACTAACAGATCCAGGCATTGTAATACCAGGGTGTGGTATAAAGTTCCCCGTTACATTTTGAGGTGTAAAATATCTTTGAATCAATATAGAATTTAACTTTTTTCAAATTATTCATATATAAATATAAATATGTTTGGAAAACTACATCATGCCATTTTTTACAGCAGTATTAGCCTTGGTATTCATATATTTTTCATATATCCATATTATTTAGTCTGTCTAGGAGCTGTCTCTCGGTCAGGCCCGGTTCAGCAACACAAAAAGTAGTCTGCTCCTTGGCCTGAAACACTTACCAGGTTAAGGTAAGCGGCGTTGCCGCTTTCGCTCTTTAATGGATGCAGTGGGGCATTGTGTCCTGTCTTACCATCCCAATGTGCATGAAGATCATATGTCATGAGATTAATGAAATCCAGGTACCTGGAAATACAATACGAGTTCTTCTAAATTTTCAATACGGATTATGATGTCCACGAAACAATTATCCTGTGGTACGTCTTCAGAGGGTTGATTAATGCTTTGGGCTTGGATAAAAGCAGCGTGTCAAAAGTTAAGATGATTTTTTCGGCCTAAAGCGATGCGAAGAAATGCCTTGGCGACACCACTTAGGAAACAAATGGCTATACATTTGTACACCACAAATTAATATATGAGAGTTCATTTTAGACTAAATATGACACAGGTACATGATAAGATCACGATCAGCAGAAAATTATGTAAATATCAAAACAACTGCAAAGACAAACTTACTGAACAACCACAAATCTAACAAGTACAGTACACTTGATCTAGAATCTATGAAGGCTGATGAATGTTGTAATATTTGACTTACAGCCCAAGTTCTTTGATTTCATATGCTTTCTCTATCGTGTCTTTTCCCATCCCAACAGCCGCCGTTAGAAGATAATTTCCACGCTTAAGCTCCGTTTTCAGTTCCTAATGTGAGAAGGTTAAAAGAAAGGTAAGGTGTTTGCACCCCGTGTTACAACTTATTTGCTGGTTTATTATTATGTCATGTTTTCTTTTGAAGTGATTTCTACAAAACATTCAACCTTTTTTCACAGTCGTAGCCGTAAGTGTAATCCTTTTGTCATCGTGCTTGAAGAAACGACAGATATAATATGTACGAGATTAACTTCTGCACAAGGGCAAACATATCCGCAATACTTTTCATGAACGTTATATCAATTTTACTCCGATCATAAAAAGGACAATTAACCGTTCCAAATAAATGTAGTCTACTGTGTTGAATCATTAAATAAATGTTGTTACGCTAAGAAAATTGATCATTCAACATTTCATACACCAAGAAGATGTGTTGAACGATATAAATAAATTTGCACAATACATTGTACTTCAATCACATCTAAATTTCTGCAAAGGAATCTTTCTACTAGATTATAAAGTGATATCAGGAACTTCCACAATTAAAGATTTTTGGATTACATGGGTACAACAGAATTACACAAGAAATTTCAAAAACTCAAAAATTTTCCTAAACGACATTCCATTCAGTATGTCATAATGAATACATTTCATATTTATATCATTTACTCATAAATCTTTATTTAAAAGTGTTGTGCTGTCTTTTTTAATTTGTGTTTGTTGTTTCGTCTTTGTTTGAATCTGGGTGACTTGTTCACACTTTTTTTATTCAATTCAATAAGATGATTTTTACATAGTTGTGATATATATTTGTTCTCATCAAACATATTTTATTACTTACGGTCTGAGCATATATTCTTGGTGTATTCCAATCATTAATATTATCCAAAAAACCAAAGGTTTCATTTCCCTTACTATTCACCCATCCATCAGAACACTCATTCATGTTTTTTTCTACTTATTTGATAATCATAATTACTATTTACTTTACCGGTAACCACAAGTGAAACAAATAAGAGCTAACAGTGCTTCAACATGACCATGAGAGTGTGTCTTAAAATCTGCAACCTTACCTTGACCAGAAGGACAAAGTTTTGTTTATCTTGTGGCGGACTGCCGCGTTTTCCTGGATATTCGTAATCCAAATCGATACCATCAAATTTGTAGGTTTTCAGAAATTGGATTATGCTTTGAATATAAGCCTTGCGAGATGAACTTGATTTGACCATTGCAGAAAACTGCGCTACTCCGGCATTCCAACCGCCTACAGCTGTTAAAACTTTGAGGTTGCTATTTTTTGCCTTTAATTGCATCACACTCCGGATCATCCTTTGTAACAAAAACAACTGTACCGTAAAACATTACACACATACATTGACAGATACTAATTGGCAGCGTTTCACAAGTGTTGATCTGTTAGACTTAGACTCGTCTTTTAAGTGCGTATTTTAAGACTCGTCTTTTAAGTGCGTATTTTAGATATTCTAAATTTGAAGTCTTAATCTGTACACTCTTTGAGGTCATGTTTTCTAACATTACCAATTTACTCGGTTGCAGTTGCATCTTTATGTGTCACCTGATAAAACATGAGCAAGTAACCCATACTATTTAGACACAATTTCAAAGCAATTTAGGTGTTACGAAAACCAAGGCGTTTGGAACAGATGCAGTAAACATGTGATAGAATACAAAGGATTTGTAACAGTTGTAGCAAACATGTGACAGAATGTATACGTAAGCATTTAAAACAAATGTAGTAAACATATGATAATGTAATCGTATGCATTTGGAGCATGCCGATAAATATGTGATGTTAATTAATCTATCACAATGCTTCTACTGTCATTCCTGAAATAGCCCTTTAAATTAAGGTTTTCACCGCGAAATCAAACGTTTTGCTTGCTTGATAATATCAAATTTTCATTGGTTTTAAATCATTTCTAAGAAAATGAATCAGAAACTGAACTGAATAAAAATCATGAAAATTAGGTCTTGGCTTTGTTATGTTGGTGTGTATTTTATTTTTGATTGAATGAATTAACCGATTTTTTTACAGGAAAGTACATGATGCTTCTCAGCAAATCTTCATATTACTGTCGTTTTATTTCACTTCATGGAACTAAATGAGTTAGAAGTGTTGCAGTTTTTCTTGTCTGCCAACAAGGAACGTGAATGTGTTAAGAAATGAAATGCATTTACAGTAACGAACACACAAAATGTTCAACTGACCTAATGGATAAAGGCCAGTGACTTGGAGACAGGATTTTTTGTTTGCTGTACTGATAACACAACTTAAGAATGAAAGAGACGACAGTCGCCACACAGTCTTCGATCAAATAAAGCAAACTTGCGAAGATAACCAGATGTTGTCTGTATCACTGTTTTCGTTCCATTTTTTGCTGATCAAAGGCATATCAAATGTGAATTCTAGCTGAATGAGACTAAGCAGACCCCTATGCTTCACCTCAAGCACTTTCCATATTTCAGGGTACCATGCCCCAAGTCAAGCACTCCCCACAGTGTAGGGTACCGTACCTCAAGTCAGGCACTCTCCGTGGTACAGGTTGGACCACGGAAAATTATTGGTTTAATGTATATCTCTTACAACACAAACAACACAAAACAAAATAATTTACGAACCACAGAAACGAGTTAAAGTAATATAAGTGAAGCCCACACCAACAGAATCAGGACCAGTTTTGTTTTGTTTTTTGTCGCATGAAGTTGGTCCCGATTAATCACACACATTCTTCGACCATAAATATCAATCTCTCACAAAACAAAGTGACAGAAGTGACTACATACTTAACAGTTTATTAGATTCAAAGCCAAAATGTTCACATTTTCATTCATTGTTCTAATTCAATAGTATTTTTTGTGAATTTTTTTGTGTTAAAAAACACATTATATATAGGGAATCTTGCCTAAGCCCAACACCTCGATTTATCTTTTGAAAAGTCAAAAACTTACGCATCGTCATTCCATTCCACTTTCAGAAGTTTGTTTCCTATTTGCTTACTGAAGGCATATATTATGTGGGTACACAGGCTTGGGTCGATATCTCTGGGAATAAATTTTCCATCCGATGGACGGTATTGTGCCCAGTTCGTATAGTAGCACACCTTTTTGTCAGCTAAAATAATATGCATATAGAAAGATACAGTAATGTATGTATGCATGTATGTATGTATGTATGTATGTATGTATGTATGTATGTATGTATGTATGTATGTATGTATGTATGTATGTATCAATTGCAAAAATCCCCCAGATATATTGGCCATTTCTTATACATCGTATTAAAGAAATACACTGTCGATCGGTCCACTGTGGAATGGATAATTAACATTTCGTCATATCAGTTCCTGGGTTATATAATATACTCTTGTAACCGGAATGACTGTCGCTACCCAAAATTGTGTTAGGAACATTGCATAATGAAACCAGAAATTTGAAATGTCCTTTCAGAATTTTGCACTCATTCAAAGCAGTGGTTTTGTTATCATGGTTATGACTTGAGTGTAGGTTGAAATACCGACAGTGTGTTTTCAGGCACTTGTTTTTGTAAAGTATTATCTGGCAAGGCCTGATTTAGTTGCCGTACAGCAGCCAGAATATAATTTGCAGGCCATTCACCTCTTTTCTCCCCCTTTTAGTTTTTAAGTGTGTTGGCATCGGAATGAACAACTTCACTTGAAAACACCAACATTAGTTTGGGGTAGGTTGAAGAAAAGTGAATAAAATGATTAAAACTCGTCTCCCGTCTCAGTGTATGTAGGTCCACGTCTTCTCGCTTATGTTTTGCTCACCTTTGCCTGAGGTGCGAAGAACAAACAGCGGAAGTAGGCACAGAGCCAGTGAACAGAGTCTCAAACCTTCCATTTTTGACCTGAAATGGGCATCGAAACGTACGTTACATTAACCGTAAATAGGTTTGTTTATTCACCGACACAAACTCCATGCAAGTCCTTGAAGTGTTCTTTTCATTCTTGTAAGTAGACTGGAACAACATTGCTGACAAACATGTGGGGCATCCTGAGTTGGGCAAATTTTATGCCATGCCAAAACCCAGTGAACTCTTCCCCTCTCTCGTTCTCTCTCTCTCTCTCTCTCTCTCTCTCTCTCTCTCTCTCTAACACACGTATGCGCATGTCAGTGTCACAAACACACACACACACACACACACACACACACACACACACACTCACATTTTCACTCATAATTATTGCATCGACAGTTCTCCAACGTCAGTACATTTCGCTATATTTCCACAATGTCACCATAGCTCAAAATACATACACTCGAAAATCAAGATGTTGCTACATACCTTTCAGAATCTCATAATTGAATCTACGTTTTGTTAACCAAGGCATGGAAACAATGAAATAATAGACAGCACTTTCTCAATACAACGAAACCTATGTTTCAGAACCTTTGCTGTCTCATTGGCAATTGAATCCTCCACATTTCATTATTCGTTGCATTTTTTGTACATTGTACTGCTGATCAAGTTATGGTTTGGTTTGCCAGCGTTGTCAAAAAAATCACACAGAAATGCTTGTCTAGTTTTTCTGGAGCAAATATCCAATTATTACCAATTAAACTGAATCATGTTTCATTTTATTCTCTGGCAGATGTTCTTCCTTTGAGATCTCATCTTCATTTTATAGTTTGTATCTTGTATTAGAATTTATTTTACATCAAATGACGATGTGGTTTTGGTTATTATTTATTCCGTCAGAAAAAAACTGACAATTTGTTTGAACGTGCACATGACCACATGCTTCAACAAATTTTACCATGGTAATGATGGGCTAAGCTGTCAAAATGCCCAAAACTGCAAAAGTGGAATACATGATAACTTCATTATTTCGTACTTTGCAAGACCCCTTAACTGTACATTGCAAGTTATGACATTTGCACCCTGAATATTGTAATGTTCTTGATCTGACAATGGTTTGTCCAAAAACATAACCCTGTAACTATCATAGAAAGCCTAATTATACTTGACCTCTCCAGGGAAGAAGCTTACTTACCGTTACTGGATAGACCGTCTGTAGAGTGATAGACCTGTCGGTGACTTGAGCTTAAATAAGAATTACAGCTTTGGCAACATGTGGTTCGATCACATAAAAATTGCAGTGTCTGTTTCTCATTTGGCATAATCTATTTATTTTCGTGTCGTTTTGTTCTCTGTATTGTTTGGGAGTGTGCGAATTGGGCGATTCTTGATGGCGAAAGTCTCTTTGGACAGAACACAGTCTCACATTAAACAAATAAGCAACATCTCTTTCGCAACTTATGAAAGAGAATCAAGTGAGTCAAGAGTACATAATGGAAACAGTTATGAATATTGAAAACCCTGTGTGTCCTGTTTACACGTTCATCAAAGTATTCATCTCAAAACGTATCAAGGAAAGCCGTCAACGTTTGTTCTGATTGGCACCGTAAACGTTAAATTGACACACGTTTGATGTCATCTGTGTATTTACTAAATGGATTATTCTTCATACAATCCTGCCAATGTTTCGGCTTCAGAAAGTAATATTTCTTTTCCTGAAATGAAACGTTGTTCTTCCACTGACTTGAACAGAATTGTCCAAAATCCTAAAATATGTGGATTTTCTGGGTACAGAGCTTGTGCTTTTCTTCAAAGACTATTTTATTAAGTGCAAGTATTTCTTTGATAAAGTTGACTTACTCGTGTGATATGTTTAGACATTATGTGTGAACTGACCGGTACTGAGTGCTCCTTGATATAACTATGAGACATGCGTGCAATGCTTCACATATCACAGATGGATGTGTTAAAGTATTATACTCGCCGTTCATATGTATTAAATAATTACACCCGCCGTTCAGAGATATTGGGCAATGTGTGAAGAATCATTCAACAAGAAAATGCAAAAATGAAAGGGAACAAATTAAGCACAGGGAACCTGCACCACTCCAATAGCCCTATTATTACTTTGTGTGTGGGGGGGGGGGGGGGGGGAGGGGGGGGAGGGTCGGAGGTACAGTCTTAATGTTGCTTATGGAAAAAGATGGCAGAACGAATGCCAGGTATGTACACTTTACGCATAACTTTTACGACAGTCTAATGGGCATCAGACCATCGAAGTAAATTCCCCATCCCCTGAACGGTATTGTGCCCATTTCGAATGGCACGAGGGTTGGCTGAAAAGTTCGAAGCCTAGCTGTGAAAAATGCAAAAGTCGATGGTTTTCATTTATTTCTCTGCATAGTCTACTTCCACGTTTACACACTTTTGCCAGCAATGACTCAAGACCTGGATACCGGTCAAGAAGAAATTTTCTTCAGCCACCCTTAAAAAAAAAAAAAAGTCATTCACAGCGACAATGACGTCATCATTACAAGGAAAATGGCGACCGCCTAGTTCCTTTTTTTCAATTTGGGAAACCGGCTGACCGGGTTGAATCGTGTGAATAAGGGGGGTGGTCAATCATGGATTGCTGAAATGGCAACTACTGATTTGTTTACAAACAGGAGCATTGTCTTGGTAAAACAGGACTCCTTTAGTGAGAATTCCCCGTCACTTAGCTTTGATACATGTAGCTTCACGCAGTTGTCTCAGTACGTCTGCATAATATCTTCCATTGATAGTCTGGCCTTTTTCAAGAAAGTCAATCAGCAGATGACCCTTGGAGTCCCAAAAGACAGAAACCATCAACTTTCCGGCAGAAGGAACAGTCTTGGCTTTTTTATTGGGGGGGGGGGGGGTGATCCCAGATGCTTCCATTGTTTAAACTGAATTTTTGTATCTGGTTTTATGTGACGAACCTAGGTTTCATCCATGGTTACAAATCAGACCAAAAAATCATCGGGATCTGCTACAAAACAGCATTGTCGTGGGACGACATGAATCTGACACGTTTCTGATCCGCTGTCAAGAGCTTTGACACCCACTATGCAGAAACTTTTGTCATTGCCAACTCCTTGGTGATAATGTGCTCAAACCTCTCATGAGAAATGCCCTCAACACTGGCATTATGTCCAGTGGTCAATCGTTTATCAGCCATCGCAATGTCATGATCATGCACCCGGGTCATGTATTCGGAGATGGTTGGTGTTGTAGGCCCTCCTTGATGCGTCACCGTCCAGGGTGTCTCTGCCACGCTTGAATTCTGCAGCCCACTTCTTACCAGTGGATATAGAAGGGGCATCATCCCCTAAAGTAGAGACTATGTCGTCATGTATCTGTGAAGGAGTTAGCCCTTTCAGTCGCAGGTACTTGATGACTGCCCTATAACCACTTTTGTCCATTCCTGGTGATTTCAATGGGTAGGTTCACAAAATAGTTTGGTGCAAAGATACTTATCACACAACAGTTGCAGTTCTTATGTCTGTGATTCACTTTTCAGCCACTCACTCCAGCTTAAGATATGTAAATGAACTAGGACTTAGTGACACGTGTATGTATTGATATATCCCACTTAGTCTTAGAACTTTTCAGTATAGTATGTATGTATGTATATATATATGTATATGTATATATATATATATATATATATATATATATATATATATATATATATATATATATATATATATATATATATATGAATGAATGTATGTATGTGTCAGCTGCAGTATTGGTTGACCACTTCATGTACGTGCTCTTATTGATGAAATAATGTTAAGGTGCCTGCTGTCACTTAGGGTGCATATCACATTGTGGCACAATGTAATATATGAGGGGCATTGTATTTAAGGGGTCTGATTTACACTTTGAGGCAGGATCACAACAAATTTTTTGGCATACAAAGCTTGACATTTACGGTGATGTATAACTGAGGTAGCCATTTTTCTGGTGTTGTTTTCCGTTAAAAGGAATAGCTTTGTGTGATTGAATTTTTAAGCGTCTATAATTAATATTGATGATTTTTTTCCACTTTTGAGCTTAAAAAGAAGCATTTAAAATTGGAAATTGCCAAACAAAAAGGGCTACTTAAGTTATATATTTTTTCACATAGCCGTTAATTTCACATAGATTCATCCATCCAGTTTTGAGCGAGGCTTTCTCAAAATTACTAAGTCTTGTAAAAAAATCGGTTTTTGAGATATTCGCTATCAAAGATAAACAAGGACATTTGCTGACAAATGACATCTGCTCGGGCCATTAAGTAGGATGACTAAATTCTAATCCTTTAAACTCTGTCAGAACTTTCACCTACATACTTACAAACAATATAGTGCTTCTAATCAGTCACCTGTGAAATAATCCGCTCACCTTTAAAGACACATCCAGTGAGTCTTTGACTCTGAATGGTTATCTAAACATCACCATTATTGATGGCCACCACATATAAGAGCCAATTAACTGATTGACTCCGTAAAGCTTGTACTTACAGGGGGACACTTTTTCATCTTAAAGTTCTGCATAGAAGTAAAAATGTTACAGTGAAACTATTTGTGATTGATAAAGATAAGCATTTCATCATCCCAAAAGTACCAAAAGCTCAATTTCATTGATTTAAAGTTCTCAGGTAAGCTCCCCCGTTACATTATATAATCTTGCAACTATAATGAGTGTCATCACTTAAGATTATTGAAAGGAATATTGCACAGTGAAAAAAGTTTAGTTTAAACATATTTATGTTAACTGGACAACCCTATAGTACCTGGAGATGATACTAAAAAGTGGAATCTCCGGACACAGAGAGATACACAAGTATATACATAACACACAAGACAATACAATAGATACCAAAACATTACCAAATCAGCTGCAAATGGACACTCTGGTGATAAGCGGAGGAAAGACAAACCGAAACAAAAAACAAAAAAACCTCCAGACAGACACTGTTAATTACCCATTGAAACGTCGTGAGTCCATAATGTGTTGCTGGAAAGCTTCGCATATCTGTAAGTTAAGATCACTGGAAAAGACATTACTGCCAAACAGGAAAACCTCAGCCTGTCTATCACAAGCATCGTGAACAATAGGATAGGAGTGAACCCCAGGAGCAATAAGTGGGATTATAGAGTTTTGAAGTTTTTGTAAGGTGTTGTACTTTGGACAGTAAAATACGAAATGTTTGAAGTCTTCTGTAGGGTAGGAACAAGCGCGGGTAGGTTGAGGGATAATGCTGACTTTGTAAAAAGATTGCAATTCAATTTAAAGAATCCAAGGTGCAATTGTGTGTGGCAGATGTAAGAAATTCTTCCTGTCCAAAGAGTTAGAGATCAGGCAAGAAGCATTGTTTTTAATTTCGATTTAAACATTTGAAGGGATAAAGAGTAACTTATGTTTGAAGGAATATTGGTCCATTTTCTAATGGCATCAGGAACAAATAGGTGTTCTAAACAAGAAGTTCTACAGTTGATTGGACGTATAGAGCTGGATTTTTTGGAGTGGGCGACCAGTGGGAGTTTGCGGTAAGAGGCTAGAAAGGTAGGTAGGGGTCAGGCCATGGTACACCTTATAAAGAGGGGTTAACTTCAAATATTTGCGTCTATTGGAAAGGGGAGACCAGCCAAGTTCACTGAATAACTTGACATGTGACGTGTGTCGGAGCACTTCTGTGCATATTTTGGTGGCACTTAATTATATCGATTCGAGCCGATGGGACAGCCCTTGACCACAATTGTCAAAGAAAATGCATCCGTATTCAAGTATTGGGTGAACAAAGGTACAGCAGAGTGTGTTGAGAGCTTTACGAGAAATTTTGTATTTGAAGTTTTGAAGTAGAGAAACTCTCTGACTGGCTTTATTTATAATCCGTGTGACTTGAGCATGCCTAGATAGATTCTGACTAAGTGTAAGACCAAGATGGGTATGAGTATCTGTCTCCAGGATAGGTGATCAATCCAGGGTGACGGGGGGATGCTAAGGGTTCACCTGCTTAGTAGAAAAGACCAGATATACTGATTCGATAGCATTGAAAGTGAAAGATCTGTATTTAGGCCACAAGAAGACTCAACCAGAGTAGTGACTATTTTAAGAATGCAAGTGTCATCGGCGAACAGACGGACATCACATGTCAGATTGTCTACTAGATCATCAATGTAAAGCAAGAAGAAAAGCAGACCCAGAACGGAACCTTCGGGTACACCGGCTTCCATTGGTAGCCACGAGGAAGACTGACCATGAATAGTGACTCTTTGCAGTCGGTTAGACAGATAGCTTTCTATCCAGGCAACCAGATGCTGTGGTAGGCCAAGTTGCCGAAGTTTGAAGAAAATGCCCGGGTGACACACCTTATGAAAGGCCTTGGATACATCGAGAAATACCACTCTGGCCTTTTTTGACAGTTCAAGACCATTGTATATACTTTGATGTAAGTAAGCAAGTTGGTTAATGGTTGAGTCGCCGGCTTTAAACCCTACTTTATGGAGGTGAGGAGCCCGTTGATAGAGAAGTATTCATATAGGACAGTATAGACTAAACGTTGAAAAACTTTCGAGAATTTGCAAAGAAAAGATACCGGACTGTAATTATTATCTGTCTGTTGGACTTTTTTAAATAGCAGAAAAAACTGACCACTTCCAGGACTTTGGAAGGTAAGCTTGATTCAAGGAAAAATTAAAATTTTGGTAAGGGAGTGACATATGGAGCAAGCCGTGTTCGTGAGCAAGATATTCCCTATACTGTGGGGACCGCAGGCTGAGTTGACTATCAGAGAGGATAAGACTTTCCTAACATTCACTTCTTGAAAAGCTATGTCCTGTAACCGAACTTCAGTTCAGTAGGCAAATTCATGCAAGGGAGGGGCATCAATGTCCAATTGGGTTTTGCATTGACTGTGAAAATTTGTATTAAAAAACAGAAACTTCAAAGGAAGTAGTTTCGTCCTTCAGAATTTTTGCATTCTTTCGGAACAATAAAACTCATTCCACACTACGGTGACAGTTAAAGACTTTTTGAGTCATTATAGTTGTCGTCCTTGTTCAAAAATTGCGTTTTCTAATATTTTGATTATTTAGATCAATTTCCCATATTTGTGTTTTATACTTTTATGTTAGGTATATACAAAACATGAGATGAACAAATTACTTATCAAAATACAGCATAATGTCATGATCACGTATAAGTCTCCTATGTTTTGCTTCAATTACACATTCAGGAAATTTAAGTTCTTTGTTGAAATTGTCCTTTATGTCTTGAACAAGTGGGCATAACTGAAGCACTTGTGCTTCATTCTGTATGTGCCCAGTCAAGCATGAACACAGTCGTTGTTCCCGGGGGATTCGAGACCATCTGCCAGTCTCCACTTTCTGTCTATGAGATGATAGCCGTAATCTCGAGAAAGATGCCCGTATATGCTTTGGGATATTGGTACCCATGGCCTTATTCTATACATTATGCACTGACAGGTCAGAATTCATATTTCTGGAAGTCAGGGATTTTGATCTTACAGAATGACTCGCTTTAATTTCTGTTTTAATGCAGCCATCCCATCCTATAAATCACCATCTGAAAATAACTATTTCATATATCTGCCTGTAGCACTGTTGCAGTTTCTGGTGAGGTCCATAGCAAACATGAAAGGGTCATCTTGGATGCCCCGTCTCTCATTCACCATTTTCCTAAATAAAATTCTTTGCTTATGCCTGACAGTCCCCTCAAAGGGGGTATCCTAATTCTATAAGCCATAAGTCATTTGGGGTCTGACGTCGTATGCCTAGTTGTGTTTTCATGGCAGCATTGTACAGTGATTCTACGTGTTTCAGGTTCACGTTACTGAGTATTGTTATACTCTATTATTAAATATGTATGCAAATTTGGACAAAGGTCAATAAACTACTACTACTATTACTACTACTACTATATCAGTTGACTTATTGCGTAAGCTTTAATAAAACATGATAGGAGTGCAAAACGTCATAGATTGCAGATTGGTTTGTTGAATCGTTACACCTGTTGTTCAAATGGGTCTTAGGGGGAAGTGTGAAATGTTTAATTTGATATTTCAATTTTTTGCGGCGGGGTTGCAATTCTAATGCATCGCAAAGAAAAAAATCAGGCAGAGCCAATTACAAGTATGTACATTGTATGCATATTTTTTATGGCAGCCCAATGGCCACGGGGCATACCATTACAACCCCTTGAAAATACAGACTTATGATGACAGCAAACTGCCATAAGAGATGCAGAGATGATTTAATTGGATTGTATCACCCGCATTGAAATTGAAATAGTGGTTTTCCAAACAAAATCGCGAAAGTGGATTTGCCTCTGAAACTTTAAGCGTTTTCTTAAGTTTTTGTCAGCGCGCGCGTCTGTGGTTTTGTATCTTATTTTATGTTTTGGGAATTTTTTGAGGTTTCGGTTTGTTTTTTAAATCATATTGCAATTCCCCGCTTAACGGATTAATCAACCTGTGTTTCCGCATCCAATACTTGCTCCGCACAGCAAGCAAATGTTCAGCAACCGTAAATATATAATTGATTCACCTAACGTATGCATGCACGTATTGCACCCCTCCCCCAAGCAGAAATGAAATGCTCTAACTCTCAGGAAATTCAGGCAGTTACCAGAATATTGTGTTCCCCCAAGCAGAAATGAAATGCTCTAACTCTCAGGAAATTCAGGCAGTTACCAGAATAGTTTATTTCTTCGTGGGGAGTCGGCATAGTGCAGCATGCACATAATGTGAACATGTTGGTGTTTCAATGACAAAATTGGAAAAGGACAGGTTATATTTTTGCAAATTTAATAGAAGGGTTTCCATACAGGAAGACAAGATGGTCTTTTACCTTGGGATTTTTTTTGTGAGACTGTATCTCTGTATCGCAGACGCTAACTGAAAGGGGACCCTTTCAGCGTGCTCTTCCTTTATAAGACCCAATAGGACTTGAATTAGAGTCTGGGATGCAGTGTTACACAGAAAAGAGTCTAAATCTTATTTAGTTTAACTTAATTATATTTTCAATTTTATATTTGGAAATTTACTACACTTTAGATTGAGGACACCGGAAGCAGACGGTAGGCATTCAATGAACGAGGAATCATGTATTGAATCTATACATACAGTCAATCAATTTGAACAGATATATACATATACATACTCATACATACACATATAACAATGCAGTATATTGTTAGTTTGTGATAAAATATGTATATAATGACTTGGGAGACTAGTATTAAGGTCACATTTGAACGTTGTCACATCAGGTACCCACAGCTTAGTATTTATACAAATACTAATTAGGCACACACTAGTTATTGTCATAGCCATTATTTCAGGGTATAAAATGAGACCAATATTCAATGTGTATAACAAGTTCACATGCATGTACGTCATGCCTAAAACTAAGCTCGTACATTTTAGTCCATTCGATTAGGATGAAACACAAACAGTTGAATAACAGTTTTGTTTGTAACACTCTGTGTCATACTTAGTCTGGATAATATTTCTTTATACATATTGAGAAATCGTTGATGCTGTGCGTATTTATCTTAGCTTTTATTATGGTGGTAGTATCGTTGAAAAGGTGACCCAGCTGATGCCTTATATACTGCTATATAGAGACCAGATGTTCTAGTTATAAATATATTGTTCCTACTCTACTTCTCGTGTTGTAATGATGTATGATAGTGTTGGGAAATATCGGAAGGCTGTTCAAATATGTTGCCAATTTATCCTATGTTAATTTGTAATGCAATTTGAAAAGCTGAAACTTATATATATCTTCAAGTTTTAGAATTTTCAACTGTTTAAATATGGGTTCTGAACTAGCATCAAATGCACTAAATTTTATTGCACGACCAGCTCGTTTTGGAAGAGTGGAAAGTCTCTTTAGTTTATGTCCCCATGCAAGAATGCAATAATTCAAATGAGGTAGCATTACTTAGTTATAAAGCATTAGCAGATTTTTAATTGAAATGAATCGTTTCAGCTCATTTAAAATACTCACTTTCTGAGAGACGTTCGTTAAAATCTTCTGTTTAAGTTTGTTCCCGTTCTTATTTTGATCTAAAATTAATTCCAAGAAGTTAAACTCATTAACACGAGTGATACAGTATCTTTTTCAAGAGATGGGATAGATACCTTCTTAAAAGGCTGATAAAATAACTGATTTCATTTTCGGTACATTCAGAGATAACTTGTTTATTTTTAAACCAAGTGTTAACTTTGTCTGGCTCGGCATTTATAATTTGAAAAATGTTATTGTTGGGGTTCTGTGTACCCACCATATGAACAGTACTATTGGATAATGTGGTGTCATATGCACATATAATAAATTTGATGCCTCTATAATGTCGTTGATGCCTATTATAAACAACAGGGGACCTAAAAATCGATTCTTACGCACGCCACTCGTCAAAGATTACATATTTCTTATTGTTCAGATAGCTTTATAACAACTTCAGACTAGTGTCCCTTGTTCTATAATAGAAGAGTTTCTGTAGAGAGATTTTGTGATCTAGAGCATTAGACGCCTTGGACAGATCCATATATGTATATATATATATATATATATATATATATATATATATATATATATATATATATATATATATATATATATATATATATATATATACATATATATATGTATATATATATTAATATATGTATGTATGTATGTGTGTATGTGTATGTGTGTGTGTGTGTGTGTGTGTGTGTGTGTCTCCTTGATCCATTTCAGTAAAAATCACGTCTATGAATTCATATGCAGCTGGTTCAGTCGCGTGGCATTATCTAAAACCACAATGGTTCGGTTAATAGAGATTCTTTGTCTTAAATTACTGATGGGTCTTGTCAAAAATGACCCGCTCAAAAATTTTGGAAATTGAGGAAGAACAGAAATAGGCCAATTGGAACTTGTGTATATTTTCACAATTTACGACCTCTCTAAAACTGTGACTCACATTTTTAACACTTGATGACAATGTAGATTGTTAAAGGGCTAAACAAATATGGTCACCGGATCCTCTGGATCCCTAATTTTTAACGAATTTTCACTTCTGTTACCATTTGGTTCATGCAAGCATTCCTGTTGATAACCATGCAAGCCAATCAGGATTTCTATGAGAATTCCTATATTTGACTTCTTCTCCAAAAACGTTTGCCAGTTTCACTTTAAAGTTGGTGAGCATGTATTTTGGGTTGATCTTTACCAATTGTGTTCAAGTGGTCACAAATTTATGTCCAGCTGAACTGATAAGTCACAATTTTGTTCTGTTTCTTTATTGTATGGTAGTTTCAATATCATTTGTAATAAAGGTGGGCCTACTTCATTTTGCTCTGTTCATCACAGACCAGCTAACCATGGGCTCTTCAGTCCTCTTGTTCATGCTTTTTTAGCTCTGCTGACTTGTCGGTCAGCAGAGCTAATAGAATCCGTTTGCGTCCGTCGTCCGTCTGTCCGTCCGTCCGTCTGTCCGCCCGTCCTTCTGTCCGTCTGTCGTTAGACTTTTTATATTTTCGACTTCTTCTCAAAAACCGCTGCATAGAATGTTTTGATTTTGCACATGAATGATCCCCCGGTAGACTTCTACTAAGTTTGCAAAGGAGATGATGATGCAAAAATTTTCCTATTTTTCATGAATTTTTTAATTTATTTTTGGAAAAAAATTTAAAATTTCTTCATCTTAAGAACTACGAAGCCAATTGCTTTGATATTGCACATAGGGTCACCTGGGGTCAACTAGTTCTCATTTTGGCCACCAGGTGGCGCTGCGATTTTTTCCTATTTTTTATGAATTTTTGCGTGTTAAGGCTATTTTCGACTTCTTCTCCAGAACAGCATGATAGAGTTGCTTAAAATTTTATCAAAATATAGTTGAACATTAGACAATGAAAGCGAAAATAATGTGGATATGTTAATTTTTGACAAAGTTATGCGATATCAGACTTTGTGACTGTACGTGAGTGCTGCCACTGTACACCGGCAGCCATTGAAACAGCAAGGTATGTCAACTGATAATACATGTACTACCATCAGCAGAGCTTATAGAATCCGTTTGCGTCCGTCGTCCGTCTGTCTGTCCATCCGTCTGTCCTTCCGCAAAATTTATTTTAAGGACAAACTTTGCTACCACTCTACATACATGTATATAGCTGTACAAATCTAGACTGCAGTCCTTGTGTTCCAATACTGTAAAAGCAGATCCCAGTCAGCAGAGCACAGGACATCATGATCCTCTTGTTTTTCACTTTTTATAGTTTTCACTTACTACATGCTAGGTTCTCTTTAACCTTGTGGGAGTGTACCTGGATTCGATCAGCACTCTATGCAATACGTGGTGCTTGTAGTATTTTGAGTTTCAATTAATTATTCAAATTAGAAATTATTGATCAGTAAACACGTTTATATTAACACTTTTACTGAAGGAATGGCAACACCTTTCACATATTGGATAATGCCTCAATATGGTGAATCCAAGGCCCACGCTGAGTACTAAACAATAGTAGGAAAGTACCGATAGGGTTTCTTTTGGTGTTGTTGATTTTGACATTGAAAGATCAAACATGTTCGCTTATATATCAGCAATGGTTGAGCCTAGGCCCAGAGTTACTAAACTATCATAAGGACGTACCCGTGGGGTTTAACTTGGTGTTATTAGTTTTTACCTTGCGTTACCTTGAACGGTGCATTCGGCATACTGGCTTATATCTTGATAAAAGTGGTTCCTGGCCTTTGTCTTTTAAAAGAGAACTCCAGCAGTGTGTGAAGACTAATATTGCAAATAGTGAAGCTGTTGGCACAAAGAGGTGACTGATATTATTTAAGAGGTCATGGGGGCATTTCAGTCTCACAATGTAAGGTCATCTATGCGCTGAAGTAAGTGTTATGTTTACAAAATTTCAGCACAAATGGCAAATCAAACTTGAGAAAACATTACACTTGACTTGGTGGAGGTGCGCATGCGGCAACTGCGATAAGGACGGTCTTGTGCGAGCACTCACAATTTTACCATCTTTTTAATGGATATGATCGGTAATCCTTACCTAATGTGAGAGAATTTGACTTTTCATGTGTACGGATATTATGTTAAAGAAGATTTTTTGACGTTTGGTCTAAGGTAGGATGATTTGAAGTGAAATACACGAGACCCTTCTTTCTTTGAAACTCCCGCCTAAGGATTTGTATTAAATCATGAATGGTCAAAATGGATGAGGCGTTGGTGATATTACCAGTTCAAATAGCGAGTGTGGTAGAAATACAGCAGCTATCAAGAGACCTTGGGATTCGCCAACTCATAATGGTGAAACACCCCCACAACAACGTGCAAGAATTAAACAGTTATCTCCAGAAGCTTTCTTGGACATACTGAGCGATCCTAGAATTGTTGCGGTCTTACAAAAAATAGTGACAGTGTTGTATGTGTGTGTGTGTGTGTGTGTTGGCACAAGAAAGTATATTTATCTTGACTGGAGTAGCAGCTAAGATGCCGATCACCCGGGTGTGAAAGAGAACCACGGTGAACACGTCTTTCAGCTTGCTATTTTCGTCTTGCAGGGAGACCTTCGGCTTAAGTTTTCCAATGATATCAAATTACCCCCGGGGAGGGGGCCCTTCCGCATTTTTTTGGGGGGGGGGTGTGAGGCTCGACCTTTCAAAACTCACCCTTTGTTACCTGATATATTTTCTGTGGAATGCGTGAAACCTTATTTCCCGCCTGTTTTCATAGGTGGATCTCCGATTTCCGAGGCAGATAATCATACACATCTCGGAACTACCATGGGTCGTGACTTATCTTGGCGTGCCCGTGTCACACGGATTACCAATAAAGCTGGTCAAAGAATGTCCTTACTCCACAGGTTTAAGTATAAACTATCACGCAAATCACTAGTCAAACTGTTTTGTTCTATGATTTTTCTAATTCTTCAGCACGGTTGTATATTGTTCGCCAACTGTGGTCATGTGCTGTCTGATGGGGGAAGCCCCCCCCTCCCCCATCTGATATTACGTAGTGGTCTCTGTGTTCACGCTTGAAGAGTGTAAGAATTTGTCGCTAATGTAGAACTATTTTTTCTACTGTTGCGGTTCCAGTTATACTTAAAATCAAAGTTTGACGAAACCAAACACTCGTTCCTTAAACCTATACAACACGTAAATTTTCCATCCAAGGAGATTCGATCAGCCACTTTTGAGCCATGGTGCTTCAAAATCTAAAAGATAATGGCAGTGAATTCCGTATGTAAAAAATACACAGCTTTGAAAATAAAGATCAATTGCAAAGTTGAAACATCAAGGAAATGAATTTTTAAAATGTATTATACTGAAGGTTTATCGGAGCACGTTTCTGAATGAAATGGGCTTTCAATAACTAAGTATCCACAGGGCCACATGTCATGCCTGTGGCATGCTAACATTGTAATTAAATAGGTAGTACCACGGAAAGTAAATTGGCCGCCTTGATCCAAAGAACATTTAATTTCGAAATTGGTGTATATGCAAGCACTGTAAATATATTCAATGTTCACATATTTACCATATCATCACTTGCTCTTGTCATCCGTATGTTCCTGCGTGACATTGAAAATGTTGATACATACTTAAAGCTTTGATGTTTTTAAAGCAATAAAAATGTTCGATCACAATCATAACAGCTTTCACATTATCGTTTGTTTTTGCCAGCTAAGGGTGTTTTTTTTTTTGTCGGCTGCCGCTCCTTGGCACCCAATTAGCTCTCTAGTTGCATTCGCACATACCTTCACGCACTGCAACTGCTACAGTCACATCGAACTGTGACATTTGAGATGACCTTTACCTTACTATGATCGAACTCCTATACACTTGAAACTATATCTACTATAGTATAAAAGATTTTGAAGATTTAAAAATTTAAGAAGCCCTCATTTCCATAATTTTGAAAAGTATGACCTCTCAATATAAAAAGGCGAGACTTTAAAAACATGCAGTGTTACAAAAGCTACAATGGGAGCCCAACATGATCAAAATTGGATAAAAATTGACCAAGTTATGGCTAGAAGAAAGCCACCATCGAAAGTGGCCTTTGACCTTTAAGGTAGCGGAGGGGATTGAGCTATAACGGCAAAATCGTGACCCGACGGAAAATGATGTTTTTCCATTTCCGTAAAGTTTGGCACTTTAACTTTCTTGTCACCAAACATAAATACCAAAAAAGCAAAATTTATGTGATAAAAAAGGGAAAAAACATGACCATGTTTTTAGCTGGCTGCAGCATGAGCATGTCTCTTTACAAATGTATGCTAATTAGTCCGCCAAAGTTTGGATGGCAGTCGGCTGCTTTCCACAATCCAGGACCGTAGCAACGACAAGCGACCGACTGTGATATTTTGAGGTGCGCTGCCACCAATTCTTGTATAAGCTGCTTGACAAGATTAGGACTGATTAATTGGTTTGTTGTGGTGATCAAATGGCCATGTAGATAACTAAATCGATGGGCTCATGTTTTCCTTCTCAGAGTGTGATAAAAAAAATAATAAGGGACGATAAAAGGTGGCGATTGTCAAAACGGCACCTGGGGTTGGACGTGAGCCTCAGTGTGTTTTCAATGAAGGGGATTTCAACCTATGCGTAAATCGTTACTCAGAATCATGGCATTGTATACATTATAAAAGCTTACAACCCTTTCTACAGTCTTGCCGTATTAGGGATTTTTTTAAACACCAGGCTTCGCATGGTAGATTTTTTCCCTCCGCGCATGCCCGACATGCCTGGTAACGCTATCAAGCTTTCCCGGGGTAACAGTAGGCCGTGACCAACACAGCGTGACAGCAAAACCCATAAGAGAATCGACATGCAACAGTGATCGTTCAGTTTCAGTGAACATGGCGGGAAATACGGACGACGGAGGAGCGGCGATTAACGTGATTGAACAGACCGAAAATGAATTATACGACAAATTCTCAAAGATGAAAGTGGTTGACCTTAAGAAGTTTCTAAAGATTGCCTACCTAATAAGCAAATGTGACTGGACACCCAAGAATGTTCAGAAGTGCCGCGAATCCAGGGGCTACCAACTTGCGGAACAGAAGCACATCCATGGGGTCAAGTTACACGTGCTGTCGAACTTTGTTCTATGCAAACTTTTGTATGTGAAAGCACTTTGTACAAGACCAACCCCGTAAGGCGAGGCACTGAACCAGGTCTGGGGAATAGTCACGGAAGAAGGGGTCATCCATACTGACTTTAATAATGATTATTCGATATTCATTTATTGTTTAATATCGCCAATCTTAAACAAATAATAGCAGCTGATCTGAAAATGCTTGAAGGCCTACAGTGTGCCAGTGATCAGGTAACAAAGTTTGCAGACAGTGTATTGCGAATTTAGGTCAGGTGCTTTACTGTTAATTTCTGATTGCACCCGTCAAGCGCTAATCTGGTTAGTGGTCAGCCAAGCGCGAGGATCTTCAGAGCACTGGCAGAAGTGTGCCCTAGGCTAATCCCTCAGAACTCGCCGAGTCAATCAAGGGTGACTTAATGCATGGTTAGTTGTGCCACAATGCAGGCCCCAATTTGTATAGGTTTTGTCTCAGGTTTTGTGTCAATAATTTTCATAGTGACCGTGTTTTCTGCTATCTATGGTACATCCTGGTATCTTACAGTTGTACACTGGCATGCTTTCTTGGAGTTACACTTGTAGGTTATTGAAATAACCGGCGTTAAAAAAAATGACACCAACTTTCCCGTGTTAACCCAATGGGGAAAAATGGCGAGACTTGAAAGTGTCCCCCGAGACTTGGAGAAACGTCCGTGACTTCGCGGGAACATAGTAGTCAGCGCCACCGGTGGCAAAAATTGTCCGTATCTCGGAACTAAGCTATTGGTTTTGAGTCTTAGCAAGGAGGGTAGAGAGTCTCTCTACCCTCCATGGTATTAGCATGCAGCGTGTATGCCGGTATCGGCTTTTGGCAACCGCACAAGATGGCCTGCAGGAAACTTCAACCAGTCATTTATATGGGAATTTTCGCACAATGACTTTTGAAAAGCATCGCTTACCAATGCCATTGTAAGCGTCCCAAGCCCCAGTTTTGGTGATCTTCCGTGACAGCTACGGTAAGTCATGGTCAGTGCTTGGCACAGACTCAACACCAGTTTCACCGGCAAACTTGACCGGCTTTATCGTCGCCCGTAGCTCCTTCTAGTAAGGCTGAATTTCTCTGTCCTTCTTCCTGACGGTACATCCCCCCGCCCCCCTCATATTCAGTGAGATCCTCTTTGGAACAGCTAAAACTGAGATCCAGCTTATTTTCTATGTCGCTACTGCTAATGCTTTCTCTATCGCTATCCGCCATGGTATCACATTGACTCCCTTTCCTGACGTCACGACACAGAGCCCGCTTGATGGCCAAAAAGGCGCGAACTTGACACCTTCGGGCCCGTCATGGGCAACAAAATTACTTTGCAAATAAGGTTATTTTCCTGTGCGAATATGTCAAATTTTCTTCACAAAAGTTCGAAAACACTGCAAGTCCTTCACTTGGAACAAAAATTAATCTTTTGGCTTTTGCGACCTTTAATAATCGGGTCAAAGTCGCTTGTATGAACAAATAAAGAGATAACAGCTCCAATGCAAGCTGTGCAAATTGAAAGCAATTCGGTTAATCAATTTCAGGAGACCATGAAGGAAGCATGTTTTTCATAAAATGAACCACAAAATCAAATGGAAACTGAAGCTTGAAGCTTATAGTGAACTTAGCAAACGTCAATCAGAAGCACATTTCCATTAAGTTTTAAGAGAATCGGTATATCAATTTCAGTAAAAAAACGATTTACAAACAGTTACATTAGTATCCATACACTAACCATGTGAACATGTAATCTTACTGGTGATTAATATTCAATATATCCGTTTAAAATCATGAAATGATGGCGGCACCAATCCGTGTTCATATTGCTGAATCAAAAGCAAGGTACAGCGTCGCCAGGTGGAAAACGAATCCAACCACCGTGTTTGGTTCAGTAGCAAATAGCAAATTGCTGTGACTCAGATGTTTGACCTAGTAACGTACTTTACAACATAATATATACGTTTGTCTTGAGTATCCAAGAGTGATGATTCATGACAATGCATCAGAGCACCTGTAGTGTGGCCAAGCGATGAGCAGTTTATGAATGTACCAATGTGAGTCAGATATAAGGTCATTTTTTTTTTTGCATAATACGCATGTCGGCTCTGACACATTTGTGTTGGAAGTTTCATAAAACTGCGCCAAAGTTCGAAGACGTCGCCGACTGTGTATGCGCATTAACATTCCGTTACCTGCTGACAACTGAATGTACAGTGGTCAACGACACTGTAGAAATGTAGTGAATGTAATGCAAATTCCTTTAAATCGCGAAATGGCATAATTTTTTTTCTGGTGAATACTTTGGCAGAAACGCACGTATTTGATATACCCAAAAGGCTTTACGAAAATCCAGCCAATAGTCCGTATCCATGTATTAATCATACTAATAAGTTATTTTACCAGTCATTAATCCATTGATCTTAAATTCACGAACTAGTAGCAGCACAGCCTGGTGAAGAGCATTTAAAGCGAATCCAGTATGGGGTTTGCGAGAGAAATATTATAACAGAAATTTTTGGAAACTAATGGAACACTACCTGTTGAACGCTTCAAGGACCACGGGCTCTCAAAATGTCTGCTTGCAATGTGGAAGCCATTGGCCAGGAGCTTTTTGAGAATAGCTTTGTAACGTTTTCCCCTAACATGTGCAAAACATTTCATAAAGGAGCTAGATGTGTTCGAGTGTGACCATTTGAACTAATTTGGTAGAGACCAGCCGAAGGTACATCATCACCAAGTTTGAGGATGCTGCGAGTTATGAAAAGTTGATAATGTTAACGATTGGATGGATGATATGACATAATAATAGTGACACGGGGAAGAAGCACAAACTATACGAATAACTCAGAAAACAGAAAAAAGACCTGACAGCGCCACCTGTGAAGAAATTCATTCTGCTAAAGGCATTCTCAAAAATGTTCCTATGCACTTTTAAAGGCAGGGACCCAGTGTCTTTGTAGCGGGTTTTACAAGATTAAAAACAAAAAAACACCCCCCCCCCCCAAAAAAAAAAAACAAAACAAAAACAAAACAAAAAACAAAAACAAAAAACAAACCAACGAACGAAAAACAAAACAAAATAAAAACAAAACAAAAAAACAAAAAACAAAACAAAACAAAACAAAACAAAAACAAAAAACAAACCAACAAACAAAAAACAAAACAAAACAAAAAAACAAAAAACAAAACAAAACAAAACAAAACAAAAAAACCCAAACAAACAAACAAACGATGACAAAAACACAGAAAACAAGAGAAAAAATTACATGAAAATAAAATAGTATATCTAAACATTGACTCAAGCGTGACTAACTGGACACATTTTGACTGATGCATAGCGAATTGGACTCGGCCAGCGTTCAGCAAGCTTCATGAGGATGCGGATATAGCTTTTTGGCTAGTGGTAAACGTCAATAGTCAATAGGTGGACCACGGACCATGTTGATGTACGATCGACCACGGGGCTCAGTCGCCCGACACTGTAGCTGACTAAAATCAAGGGTTCCAAATTGGTGATAATCTGTGTTCAAGAACAACCATGGAACAATCTCTGTCGCCCATTGCTCTTTAATATTTATCCCATAAGATGATGATGAATGAATGATCTTTATTAATACTACCATTTACAACAAATACATGCTGTACTAAAAGACAACACAAGATATTGACACACACACAAATCATGAAACACGTTTGACGGTACCAAACATTACAATGACATTAACCTAAATTCAACTGGGAATGTAAAATACAGATGTCAGCTGTCACAAAACACGATGAAAAGTCAATGTTTTATATACAAATTTATAATTGATCTCTTATTTTTACGCTTTCTTGTATGAATTTTGCCATTCCCATAGACGCTTCGGGACCACCAGAGTTCATTAACATTTTAGATTTCTCTTTGAACTTTCAAAATTGACAAAAAATTCTAACTTTTTGTAAACAAAATTTTCCTGTTTTCATCAAATTTTTACATTCAATAACACAATGGTATTCATTTTCAGTTTCTTTATATATATATCACATATCATTTAGCATTCAGGTATTTTCTGTGGTATTTTATACCTGCCGACCTCAACATTCAATTAACGGACGCTCATTTTTGTTTAAAATTGCACATTAAGCTTTTCAAAGTCTTGAAATAACCATAAATATTATCAAGAGAAATAAATTTGGGTGGCAAGAGTAGGTAAGCACCCCATACGTCGCAACCATGTGGGAACATTGGAGCAACTGGTTATTCAAAAAGTCGAGATGCAATCAATTTCCTTATTGAATAGGTATAGGTATGTTCTGATCGCCCGAGTCATTTATTTGCCTTTTACATATGGCCCTATTGTTGTGGAAAAATTACCCTTGCAGTTAATTCAATTCCAAGATAAGTATATTTCTTTGAACATTCAGGCTCTTCTTTCCTAATGAAAAAATATATATTTTCTTTCCTGACCCACTGACAATAACTTCGGATTTTTCTACATAAAGTTTTTAAATTCAATTCCTGAAACTATGTATACAACTTGTCTAAACAACACCGTATCCGCCTTTAACTTTCAGATTTGAGCAACAAATCGCCCGCATAAAGTAAACACTTAAATCTTTTAGTTTTAGAGTTTCTGGGTGATATTGCTCAGCAAAATAGTCGGTAAATCAATGATAGATAAGTTAAAAAAAACTGGCCTGAGAACGCCACCTTGTTTGACACTTTTTTTTAAAGATATAGCTTGTCACATTATGCCCGGAAGAATCGTAATTGTATGGATCATTTATCATATATTTCCCTTAACATTCTATACATAAATCCATCTGCATCATAACTGAAACAGTTCTAAAGTATTTCTGAGGTAGATCGTCCTGCCAAAGTGTATCAAAAGCTTTTGAAAGTCAATAAAACACACACATAAGGATTTATTTTTACCTGCAATTTTGACGCATTTATCTATGAAAGGTCTAGGGACAAAGACATGGTCGCTCGTACATGGATTTTCCACAAAAACTATGTGGCATTTTGTGTATTTGAGTTAATAAGATAATTATCTACAAACTGCAAAATAATCAAGAAGAATATTCTCTCAAAATTGGAAGCTGTGTGTCTTTGCAAAATTTTATCATTTGAGTAAGTGTTCAGTTTTTTGCTTGTGATTTTCCATTTTTCAAATTATAGATACAATTTGCTGTTTTAGCTTTGCTTATTCCAAAATCAGGCTCTGAAAATGGCGAGGTAATGTACTCCTTTTTGTCTTTTCAAGACATCGCTATATAAATTGGATTCTACTTTACGCTTCAGCTTTCCAACACCAGCCTCGTAAAATGACTGAACCCGTGATGTGAATCAATTTATTCGGCCGACTTTTTTCAGATGAACAACAGTCTGTAGTTTTTTGACAAGTTTCCGATATTCTTTGGGATTTACATCGTGAAACTTGCTTTTAGAGTTGATAATATATTTTTAAAACTACGCTCCCATGTTTTGCTTATTTTTCCAAAAGCAGACCAAGAAGCATAATTAGTTTGCCTTAAAGCGTAGATGGGGGCTTCTGACAACTGCTGTCTAAGTGTTATCATATTCCGAAAAGGAACATAATTTTCATTTACGTCTTCAGATTGGGCTCTGCTTTTGTGTTCTCAATGAACTATATTTTAACAGAAATCTATTTACTTTATCAATTATAAGATTTAATTCGTTTACCGCAGTATTTTAATCCTGTTGGTTCTCTGGACTATAGTCTTTGCCCAATAGGGTATCTACATCGTTTTTAGCTTATGTTTCCAGGGTTAAGTTGAACATTTTGAGGTCTGCAATTTCCCATTTGAGTATCTGATGAAGCGGCTCTAGTATATTTGCCATCTTTCATTTGTAGGCAAAATTTAATGAAGGTGCCACACATTAAACATCGTACGTCATCATATAATTTTCAGAAAAACCAAGACGTCTTGTGAACAGTCATCTTGGCGACACTAGGAAAAACCGTCATGCTGCTACTGCTGATGATGATGATGATAATGATGATGATGAGATACCCTCTGAAAACAAACATGAACGAGAATCGATGCGAAAGAGCTCCAGCACACCATACAGGTCAGCAGTTTATTTGTGCCTACTTTGCTCATATTGAATTGTCCAAGGCGATTCACATCATCATGCTTTGACCTCTCAAAGATGTTACTAGGTACGCCACAATCTCACGTATTATCATCTACATGCCGATGGCTTTCAATCTACCATCAAAGAAAAGGTATTCTTTTTGATGAATTCAGAGAGTTATTTTAAACATTGCAAACATGTTGATATATTGTTGATTGAATGCCTACAACTCGCAACTGTTAGTATGATTGCTCTGTGATTGTATGGCGAATATCATATCGGCCGTTTTCTTGGAAATGTATCAGATGATAGGGAACAGCTAGATTAGAAATTTATGCACCCATCCGGTACGGGGCATATGTAGGTTGGGTATTCTAATTACTTTGTATCATATTTGTAGTTAGACCAGCCGAAGACACGTCAAATTTGTCAAAATAAATTTATGTAAGGTGGAACAACATTTATAAAAATTGTACTATCTTAGCTGTAAAAGCAACGAGTTCCTTTAGGATTAATTTGACTTATAGTTCAATGTGACTTGGTGCCCCTGAGACTAGTCCATGGGTATTTTCTATACTCAGCTTGGTGTGTAACTGAATGTATATCATTAAGACATCGTCATTGGTGTTGAGTTTGTGCTGTAGAGCAGTATTGGGATTGGTATTCTGCTATCTTAATGGTATGTTTTACATGTTCTGAGCACTGTTGTATTTGTGTCTTTCTGTCCAGATTCACCTCCCAGTGGTCATTACTCTATTCCGCAGTCCGAACTCTTTACTCTCCATAAGCTAACCTGGCAATGTAACCTATATACATATGGAAGTACTATTGTCCAGATTGGGCACGTTTTTCTGTGGAATTTTGACATAGGCTGTATTGGCCCCTCACAAATTAAAGTGTCTTCAGCGGGTAACTACTCAGAACATATTTCGGAGCCAATACCCGTACATGTCTCTCTGAGTAGCGGCTCCTTGTTTGAGCTAAATATTCAGCAAAGACAACCCACATGATAAAAATAAATATGAACATGGCTTATTATATATTAGCTAAATACGTGAAGTTTTGCTTATAACTGCAGAGCTTCATTATTAAAGAAGAATTCCTGTCAAACCAAACATAATTATTAAATTCGAATAGTAAAAATTCAGAGGAGAACAATTTGACTTACCTCTGAATCAGTACGTACCCTTTCTAGCTGGATAGCTCATCTTAGTTAAAGCACCTGTCAGTGTTTATCTGAAGCAGAAACAAACTGGGGCATCATATTCAGTCCCAGTGATTGTAAAATAAACAGTTGCAGATAGACCACTTGTACAAACCGAGGGAAATCCTAACAAGTACTGGAAAAATGGACATCCTGCAGCAGAAATGTAAAACAAACCATATGATGACACCTACTCCTCACTATGAAAGTCTCCAAACAATAAAGCTCTATTTCACTACCAACCCTGAGTCATAGTTTCAACGTAATGTGTCAGGTTTGTGACATTCGAGTAAATATTGTCAAATTTGAGGGTTTTTTGATATTGAGTAAATATGTACTTAGGCATGCCAAAAACGAATGAAAGTCGTTGGCATTTAAGTCAAAAACAGGATATCAAAACATATTTTTCTTAACCCGATTTAACTACAATTAGGCAAGCTTGTAGTTGTGATAGGCCGCATATATACATATATATATATATATATATATATATGTGTATGTGTGTGTGTGTGTGTGTGTGTGTGTGTGTGTGTGTGTGTGTGTGTGCCTTAGTAAAGCACATTTTGACGTTGGATGCAATTTTCATATGGTCGATGAACTGGCAGACTGATATAGCACGATACGATAGATTGAATGAAAAGCAAACGCGAATATGCTCAACTGTGGTATTTATTTAAGGTATCACAAGTACACACAATGCAGTTTTCTGAATGCTTTTTCTCTCACGGTGCTGGTGGGAACCTGGCAAAATGTAAATGTCGGAAGGAGGGGATCAGAAAACAGCAAAGGGTGCAGAATACGGTGTTTCAAATAAAACTAATATGTGCCTACTGGTTATCAGGAAACGTCCTTACGTGATTTAAAGAATGATTACGTTGATAGCTGGAAGAGAGTCCAAAATCAAGGTTAATGGTGTACACGGCATGACAAATACTATCCTGAAATTTCATGAAATAAATAGCTTGCAAAGTAATACATTTGTGCTAAAATAAAATTACAGAGAAAGAAAAATACAAATGGATGGCAAGGTGCAGGGGCTTAAGCTGCTACAGATACGTATGATAGCACACAGGTGTACAAAAATAGGGTTGCCTGTGGAACGGTAAGTATGAAAACAAATTGATGGTAACGTGCAGTGGTTGCAGGCAACGCACAAAAAGATAAACGGGTCGCCGATAGAGTTCCGTGCAGACACTGACTGACACCACATATTTTCACTTGGGGCACAAATTTTGCCCGTTAGTTCTACCAATGAGCAGTTCCGTCTATTTGCTCTTTCCAGCTTCATCCGACGTCTCAAAAGTTGTAACTATCACTCGGTAAACATGTTTCATGCATGCAAACAGCCATTTTACCCATAACAGACGATACGTCCTGCTTCCGACACGCAAGTTACTCAAGATTAAATCACTGTGTGAGAGGTTATATTCCCCACTTACAAAATATTACCTCCATGTTAAAGACAAAATATAGACACATTCGTATGCCAGGAATACCGACTTTAAATCCTCAGCTGGGGTCATCATGACATTCCTTTCTAAATATGCCTGCATATATAGTCTTACCTTTGCATTTATTTCTGTACACGGCTATATCATATCTTATGTTCTTCATCATATTTTCGTTATTATGTACAGATTCAGCATAATGCTCAGTTTGTTGATTAAATACTTTCTGAATTTTGAGTTTTGAGTCTGAAATATGTTACTTCGAGAATGGGTTAAAAATCAGCTGCTTGAGACTGCAAACTGTTCTACAACTGCAGTAGTGTCAACGGTAATATAATAAGTATCACATACAAACGTTTGTCACATTATTTATATTTATTTTACATATAGTATTTTCAAAACGTATGGGGGAAAAATTCTTTGAATGTTTTGAAAATATTTCGTTAATTCTACAGACGTTATGTTTCACATCCACGTATTGAATAGATTTATACCTGTAATCTTTATTTGAAGGATGTTTAGGAGGTATTAATGTGGGAAAATAAAATGCAGCAGGTTAGCTGTGATTCAAACTCAATATACCTATACCAGGCATCAAAATTCTCCAGTATGATGAATTTCATACATTCAAATGTTTTCTTCGAATTTCAAGTTCTTTAAGCTAGGATATGAAAAATACGCGGGGATGCAAAGTTATCAAAACATTAATATTAGAAAGTTTCAATTTTTCTTACTCAAACGTCATATATTTGCATTAATGTGTAAAAGGAAATACTGCAAGCCCTGATCTGTGCTTATTGATAAACATGTTCAGTGACCTACCATGTCTGTATTGGAGTTACTTTGGAGAAGCTAATTTAGCTGAACGGACGCTTGAGCATATAGAAATGATAATTTCAAGTGTGTGTATTTCAGGTTGTTCTTAGGCACGCCAGAGATGTAGATACATATTGTTGCCTCGTCCTTACATCAAATATGGGTTCATAAGCTACCACTAAAGAGCAACGTGTCTGGACCTAATTGAAAAAAAAAATGAAGAAAAAAAAACTGACCATATTGAGAATTCTAATCCAATATGTATGAGGGAAATAAAATGTGACCTGCTTAGTCCCATACTCACTTGCGCTTGAAAGCACCGGTTGCGGAGTGGGATTTCGGAGGTTAAGGAGCAGCCTGTACTCTAAAATTAACATCAACCTGAAGCAGGATGCTGTTAATCTTGGATGGAAACTCAGACACATGAACTCAAATGGTTTGTGACTCTATTGATTTAAAAAAAATACTAGTGAACGGGTTGCCATTGAGGACTAGATAATAATAACAATCATAAGCGGAACACTTTGATGTTTGTGTTGCAAGGCACCATTTTACAACTCCTGTCTGTTGCAGCATCGAAATATAATTGGTAAAGCAATATGTAAAAGGACCTATATGTATCTGTTGGGGAATTGGGAAATTAGATTCAAAGGAAACGGTGTCATCCCATCCACGTCACTTTTATGATACTCTGTCGTTCATTTGTACAAACAGATGATATTTTCTGCGTATAAAGTTATACCTTTAAGTTCAATGTGCCTTGGAATTTGAGACCGTATTGTAATCTTCATTGGGCGAATATTTTACATTTGTGATTTTAAAAACATGCATAACGTAGAATTTCACAGGTACGCATATCCGTATCTCCGTATCCACATGCATATACATATGCATAATCCGTTCTCCACAAATATCACAATGCATATAAAAATAGGGTTTGAATCCACATATATACGTATGTGAACATCCACATCCAGCTATACATCCATTCAACACAGACATGGTTAAAAGAGGATGTGTATCTGCATGCGGATACGGACATACGTACTTATGGAATTCAGCCTTTAATATGCAGTCCTTATTTTTTTCATGGCATGCAGCGTAAACGATTATATTTGAATTAACAATTCAGTTTAGCATAGATTCATCACATATGGGTATTTGTTGAAGTATGCTGCTTTAGAATTTTTATCGTTATCATATTTCAATGTGGCCAAAGTAAGATTGATACCCTTAACCGTTACCTGCACTTCGTACATTGTTCCCACTATGCTTGAAGGAAACAATATTACGTTGCTTAATGATTCAACGGTAATATGATGTGGTCATGAAATACTGTCTCAATATCACCCACGATTTCCCCTGCAAGCCCCACGCGGTGCTCGTGGGTTTGATTGTTGTCATCATATTTCTTATGCTTTTAACAGACTCCAGAAGATTCTTTGCTTTTGTTAATGCTGCCAAGGCTTGCTTTCATGAAGACTTGTACATGTTGTACGAGTACATTGGTAATCATCATAATCAGATATTGCATTTGGCTGTCATAATAGTAAGCTCACAAACATCTAGTCTTTTTATGCCTGCTCAGCGGGAGTTTCCGCCGGTGTGTTGCCTGCAGGCTCCTGGCTGGGAGTCATCTCTATCTTGCCCCCGTCCGTGACAGTGCTGATGGTGCTGGAAGGCTCATTGCTTCTTACGCTTGCTTTCGTAGAAGCCATGGAGGAGTCTTGGCGAGTTACTAGGGGTTTACAGCAGCACAGAAGCCATGGGAAGTGTTTGTTGATCGCGATGCGGAAACGTGGGTGGGACAGGGCGTAAATGATGGGGTTGTATGCCGCGGACGCCTTGGCTAAGCAAATGGGGATCTCTGCCATAAGGGGGGTGACGAACATCCTGTCATGTGGAAAGAACATACCCATAAGACCTATGGTACCGTACGGAACCCAGGCGCAAAGATAGGAACCCACAGTAACAGCAGCAACCTTAGCCAATTGGATTTCTTGTCTCTTTTCCTGGTCGGCTTTGCTCATTGTGGCGCCCATTCTCTTAGCCGTCTTTTCCATCTCCTTCCTGTGCTTGAATACAGAGTTGACGATCTCGTAGTAGGAAAAGAAGATCATCATAACAGGACAGAAGAACCCAAGAATGTACATGCCAAATAAATGAGTGATGTTGTTTATGTCCTGTGTAAGGTAGTCGAAAGTGCACGACGTCTGCAGTCCCTCTGGAATGTAAGCTCCCCAACCAAAGAAAGGCGGCAAGCTCCACAGCAATGGCCAACACCACACGAGCACGATGATTCCAAATGCTCTCTTGTGGCTCATACGGGCACCCGTCATAGGTTTTGCAATCACATTGTAACGGTCAAAAGACACCCAGGCTAGCGTGTTGATAGAGATGAAACCGAAAAGGCCTCCTGTAAACCCGTAGATCTCGCACCCTGCAAAAGGCAGTGACAACACCATTTACGATCCGAGGAAGAGTTAACGCTTTAGCACAGGCCCTACATATACATTGTTTCTCCACACATGTATCCAATGTATTTACATGCAGTATTATTTTAACAACGTTACCAATTAGTTATGATTTCAAGCTACAATCACACATACCGCAGACTCAAGTGCGTGCACGCGACCAGGTTGCGCTGACTCTACTTGGATTTCAGCTCAACAAACTTGTCAGTCAGCTGAGCTTATTCACTGGTTTCTATCTTTCGTCGTCCACCAGTCCGTCCACCGTCCACCGTCCATTAACAATTCACATTTCGATTTCCCCACAACCATCGGCCTGATCATTGTCAAACCTGTAGTGTCGAACTATCTTAGGTTGGTCGGTACTAAGTTAGTCAATTGGTCACACTCCAATTATTTTTTTCCATGTAATAACCGAATGTTTAAAAAAAAATCAGCCGGATGCAGATTCAGGATTCAGACTAGTTTATTGTGACCAAATCAAGAACGAATAAATTCAAATCCAGGATCAAATACACAAAGTGTACCTCAGAAAACGCTACGCCAATTACTTTAAAATTGCATGGGAATACTGTTGAAGACCCATAAACTTAAATTTCTTTCACATGAAACTGCGTATTTTATTTAATTATTTTTGTGTTTTTTTGTTATTTTCGACTTCTTTCAAACCACATGCTGAGTTCTCTTCAATCTTCAAGGGAATGCACCTTAACCCGATCTTTCCTAAGCATTGTAACGAGAGACAATTGCTGGTTTTAAATTTTAAACTAATTTCATGGTGCGATTGAATGTGTATGAAGAGGAATTTTATATTTAATTGGATTTGATGTATATAATAGTTAAAGGATTCTCAGAGTGGAAAAACAGGAACATGACATGTTACGGATATGAACTCATCGCTGATGAAGCAGTGGAAAGGAAGAACACAACGCATGGCGATGTTGCAATACACCGTGGATAACAGTAATGGTATAGTAATTTGATGGCGCATTAACCATTTAAGTTTAAGTTTGGTTGATTGAGAAATGTAAAGAATATGTCTCAGGACTCGATAAAAGAAGTTGTGAATCTTCGAGACGAAGACAATCAATAAAGAACTGATGAGGAAGACGATGATGATAAAGAAGACGTAACAGATTAAACAATAATGATATATTATTGTATTAACACTTCTTGTATGGAAATACAAATTATGGCCATTTGTTAAATGTATTGTTTTAAAAATGACAAAGAGCCCCAAAATTGAAGGATAGGAAAGGATAATCGAATAAAATAATTGGATAAATTTAGAATGAAATAATTGGATGAATTTAGTTACAGTTCTTTTGGTTGTTTTTTTTGTGACATTTCTTGAAAAGGAGTAAATTTTGATAAGCTCTATAGTCTTTGTATTTTTATCTTTATCACATCAAGAGTCCTCTTGATGTAAAAACCGCTGACAAACATTGGCTTCTCCCTACGTGCTTACATGATGATGATGATGATGATGATGATGATGATGATGATGATGATGATGATGATGATGATGATGATGATGATGATGATGATGATGATGATGATGATGATGATGATGAATTACACATCAAAAGTGCAGGTTGTTGGCAAAAAAAGTTGACTTGGCTTCTTCAAACAGAACAATTATGTTCCTTTTTGACATAAGCTATAAACAGGCCTACCTATGAATCAGATACTTGTACGAAGTACTTTTATGTACACTATGTATATAACTGTTGCGGCAATCTATATTTTACAGCAGATTTTTTTTTTCAATGAGATGATCAACAAAATGGATATTTTGCCCCTCTGTTTGTCTCATTAAACTGCTTGTCGTCTTTTGCGTGTATCTGTATGTCTGGCATTGTCCTGTTCATTTATCCTGTCCAGGGATTTACATGGGGCCTTGGCCTTTTTCCCTCTTGTTATCAATTATTACTGTTACGATATGTACTGTCATGTCCCATGAAATATGTTTAGACCAACAAAATGGACTAATGTCCAGATTATGGATCATATCACATTTGAATTTCCTCGGCATTCCATCTCACATCAACAGTTTTAACACAATTGGCGCGGTCACTCGAGAAACAACAAATGTATTTAACGTCCAAGTTGTCGGACCTGGCTATTATGGGGCGGCAAGTGCAACTTGAGGTGCAGCCCCAGACAATTACAGTGACACACAGGATTGAGAACCAAGAACAGTTCTTTCAATGTGCTTGGGTGTCTAACACTTACACAATTTGCCCCACACCCACTTCTTATTGAGGCTGGAGATGGTCAGAAGCGGGAAGCCGTTGGTAGCAGAGAACATCAGATCGCTAAAGGCCAGGTTGACGATCAGCATGTTGGTGGGCGACCGCAGAGACTTGGTCCTGGTAAGGCAGCGAAACACATCTCATCTTACATGCTATCATTATACGCTGGGTCGAAAAAGACAAGTATCTATTATGTACATAAATACATTACCGTGTGCCTAATGAATTGGTTATTGCTTGCCAAGAATATGGTTTAATTATTGAATGAACAATCGCCACAAATTAATTTTCATTATCGTCATGTTACACAAAGATATCAAACAATTTTCAAAACGATTTAAATTAGATTTTTATTTCCTTATTTATGTAGGAGTCCACAATGTATGTTTTACGGGCTGCATGGGATCATAGTTCTGGTATTATAGTGGCTGTTATCATCACAAAGTTGACATCATTTTCTGCAGGATTTACAAGTTTCACCAGATCTTTGTACATTGTTCAATTTGAGGTAGAAATAATGCTGCTGGAAAATGAACTTCGCAAACTTCGGTATTGTGGAGGTTTACTTAAATTATAGCATACTGAAGTTGTTAAATCTGAATTTCGGGTTGGAAGAGAAAGAATATTATTTGTTGCAAGAAGCATCCACAGTAACTAGTAAAGGAAAAATTATCATACATTAAATTAATAGGTAAACGTTCCCGTGATGCCAAAAAACGTGGCAAAGTGCTCATAACTACTTTCATAAGGTTTAATTACGTGAACCAGCAGCAGCGACCGCGGTCACTCCAATTGGGACGTCCCCCCACCCCCACCCCCACCCCTGTTTCTTTTTCTGTTCCATGCAGAACTCAGTTCGAATCAATTTAGATGAAACAGTCATTCGACTTGTCACACTCTTCAGTCTTATCTGTCACACTACACTTAGTTTCCTGTATTTCGCGAGTTCACATAGGGTTTTCCCCTGTTCTCCAACTGATGAACAAAATGAGTCTAAACTGTATTTCGTTTCTATATGTAGGAATTTACAACTGATTATATAAGTTACAATGTTTCTGTTCACATTTTGCGGCAGCGTGAACTATCTGTTGTCGATTATCAATAATTTACTAATCAGTGGATTGCTGCAAGAATTTTTCATTTCTATATACAAGTCACTAGTCAGGTACCTTTAATCATCTCCTGTCATAAAAGTAAGCAATAAAGCACTTTAGAGCGGTGATTTGTTACCGATTTCCTTTACAGGGCGCCCTCTTATGGTCAATTGATAGCGTTTTTGTTAACGTTGATAATCCAACGATTTTAAACTGAAAGTTACTAAACAAACTTGAAAATCAACATATTAACTTGTGTGTACTTTGGTGAACTCTAAAAGTCATAGAGGTGAAAGGTAAGTTGCTAAACTCAATAATCTGATGAAGTTATACGACTTGATAGAGCTGCGGCAAATGGGACCATACTCAGAAGTCTTGTTTGTGTGTTTTAATGTTCTATCTTTGTAGCTTCGTACATACCGGAACTTGATCAGCAACTCCCAAATGTTGAACATGTTAAACTTACAGTGAATTGTAAGTCAATTATCTAAGATCAGTTGGTAACAGTAGCTAGACAACTTGTTTCTTCGATAAGTTATTTTGCTGTCAGAGTTTTCCTCAATATAATCCTGGATGAAAGTACTGTGCTAGTGAATTTTGCAAGAGTGAATTATTTACTGATTTGCGTGTAAAATTTCCTCCCATGTGTTGTCGGTGAATTATTCGTCGTTTTCAAAAGAATTTAATTGATTTTTTTGCATTTAATTTATACAGATTCAAAATATGCCAACACTTGCTCATTACTGAACTATGGCATTTTACATTGGTTTACAAGATACCACATTTTGCTTTGCTTGCTCATAAAAGAAATTGCATATTAATTGCACCTACCAGGAGGTGCTTTGTTTTGTGATACATATGCAATGGTAATGGACTTTCTCTACAGAAGCAGAACCGATTCATTTGCAAGGAGTAAAATTTAGGAAGCAATTCTGGAACGAAAATCATTGCTCCACATGACCTTTGGCCATATGAGTTTGTTTGACGTATTGCACAAAGTGGAATGTAATTTATAAGAGTTTACTGGAACTCGCAGCCTAGCAACATGAAAGAGGACTCCAAGTAGGTGTCAAGATGTAATCTGAGAGTGGCTTAAAGACATGTCAGCAACCACTCAGACATCTCCGGTATTTCATCTGATACATAGGGCACAACAATGTAAGTTGAAACGTGTCTGCATGCGCTTCTAATGAGTTTGATCACCTTGAAATGACTTTGTTTGGGCAAAATGTTTATAGTTATAATTTGGAGCCTCAAAAAAATAGATCAGTGACTTTGTAATGTTGTCATATTTACGCAGTTGACTTGCTGATAAACATGCACAATTCATTTTGATCAGATATTGCTGGTTCTCAACAATTTGCAGCAGTTTACAGTGCCTTTTAGAAGACGATCCAGATCAAGCAACGGAGACATTCTGACCTTACCAGCAAGGCCATTTAAGATGCTCTAAGGGAGAAATCATAACTAGAAAGGAAGATTTGTTTCAAGGTAAATCTGTCTGTGTGCCTTGCAAAGTTGTAAATATTAAATGGTACAACTTTTGTGCTTTGTTACTTCACATTCCATTATGCTTATGGCTGGATGAAAATCTCCAAGTCCAAATGACGTTGACCTTTGACCTTTAACCTTTACAGGTTACACGTAAATTGCAAAAATGCATAGTGTTACAATAGCCACAAATTCCAGTCCAACATGATTAGAATTGGATGGAAATTGACCGAGTTATGGTTAGGTGAAGCTTTCAAAGGTCCAGATGACATTGACCTTTGACCTTTTGGGGTCGCATGTAAAATGTGCAGTGTTGCAATAGCTACAAGTTGAGCCCCACATGATCAAAGTTGGATAAAAATTGACCAAGTTATGGCTAGAAGAAAGCCACCATCGAAAGTGGCCTTTAACATTGAAATGACCTTTGACCTTGAGATGACCTCTACTTGAAGTGAACCTTGACCTTTAAAATGATATTTTGACCTAAAAATTGGACTTTCACCTTGACACGACCTTGACATTGGAGATGACCTTTGCCTTGCTATGATCGAACTCCTATACATTTGGAACTATATCTACTATAGTATACAAGATATTGAAGATTTGATACTTTTATTAGCTCTAATTTGCATTATTTTGAAAAGTATGACCTCTCATTGTAAAAAGGCGAGACTTAAAAAATGGGCAGTGTTACAATAGCTACAATTTGAGCCCAACCTGATCAAAATTGGATAAAAATTCACCAAGTTATGGCTAGAATAAAGCCACCATCGAAAGTGGCCTTTGACCTTGAAATGACCCTTGACCTCTACTTAGAGTGGTCCTTGGCCTTTAAAATGACATTTTGACTTAAAACTGACCTTTGACCTTGATATGACCTTTAACCTTGACATAATCTTGACATTTGAGATGACCTTTGCCTTAATATGATTGAACTCCAATACACTCGGAACTACATGTACAATAGTATACAAGATATTTAAGATTTAAAACTTTAATTAGCCCTCATTTGCATAATTTTGAAAAGCATGACTTCTCATTATAGAAAGGCCAGACTTCATCTATAGAAGTATAACTGTGTCAAGTTTGGAGTTTCTACGTATAATACTTTTCATGTGAAATGTCGGACAAATTTGCCGGTAAAGAAAGAAAGAAAGAAAGATTTCCTAGAAAAACAATATGTCTGTGTTGGCACACAGACATAATAAATAAAATAATATGTTGTAGGCTTTAGAAAGTATCGAAAATAACGTCGGTGGATCAGGCAGTACATAGCACTTGGTCGATAGGTCCCTCTAGGGGCCATTTACTTGACCAGTCTAAAGGGGTGAGGCCGTGCTACCTTGAACAAATGAACGAAATCATCTGCCGCATATCCTTTCTTTTTGCTAGACACTGTTCAACAAATTTAAGCAGTGTTCCCAAGATTTTTATGTGGCGCCCATGTGCGCATGCGCAGTAAGGGATGACGAAAAAAAAATCAACTTCCTTGTATGGATACTGAGTACTCTTCTGATTGGATAATTTACTGTTCTGTTATATCCTATGTACACATGTGTTTATGGTAAGAGCTCGCTAATACTCGCTAATAATACGAGGACATTTGTAGTTATGGAATTAGTACAATAACCATCATTTGTAGAGAAAAAGTGTTTTAGTTGTGTCCAAATGTGTTGCCGCAGATAAACAGCCTGTTGACACTGATGCTGTAATAATATGTTGTAGGCGTAGCGTAAGATGCGAGCGTCAGCATTACAAAGTATTGATAATAACGTCGGTGGATCAGGCAGTACATAGCACCTGGTAGTTAGGTCCCTCTGGTGGCGATTTACTAAACCAGTCTAGCAGGGCGAGGCCGTACTACCTTGAACAAATGAACGAAATTATCTGCCGTATATCGCCTTTCTTTTTGTCAGACACTGTATTGTGTATTTTTGCCCAGAACCACTTCCTAGTAGTCATTACCCTATTCCGCAGTCCGAACTCTTGACTGTCCATAAGCGAACCTGTCCCTGTCTAACCTATATACATATGGAATTACTATTGTCCATATTGCACACGTTCCTCTGTAAAATTTTGACATAGGCTGTACCAGCCCAAATAAATTAAAGGGTCTTCAGCGGGTAACTACTGAACATGTTTCGGAGCCTAGTAATTTTCCCAAGAATTTTATATCGCCATTAAACTAGTGCCGTATCCTGTGGCCGAGACGTAGCGCGTACGGAGAGTGATTGTTGGATTGTTGCGCGACAACACCAAAATTGGAGCAAGCTTTGGCAACATGGCGTTTTGGGGCCCCTGGGGGATAAGTGTGACTGGAAGTTGCGATCTGGAAGGCCCCGAGAACGACCTGGTGACCTTACAGTGTGTCGCTACTGCCTTTGCCACTGCCTTTCTTTCACCCCTGCAGAGTGACAAGATCAAACAGTGGGGGCACGGTATGACTGCATGCTGGTAACATATTGATCCGCATAAAGACAGCCGTGTCAATGTATGCAACAATGTATTCACCCGGCTATGGTTGTCCAGAATGCAGATATAGTTGCAAGTACTATACGCAGTATGCATATTAATTTCCCACCACAAAAGCACAGGTTTGACGCCTGGCGA
>OZ026613.1:113821671-113891671 GCA_964020975.1 Hermodice carunculata
AATTAGGCAATATAGGTATGTATACACGCATTAGAGCATTAGAGCTTCATTGTTTATATCAGCTCACCACCTATGTCCCCGAATCCAATTATGCTGGAGAACATTGCAAACAAATTCAAATTGAAGTCACATAGCAGGAATTCTATAAACCCTGCTCTTGTATACTTGTTAATCCATCGGTACTTTATCATATGCTTAACTGTGTTGCTTGCTGCCAGGTGAGTCCGACTTAGCGGTGACAAATAACCCGCTACTCCATACGTGCCGATGTAGCCCCATTGTGGATAAGTGTCCACATGTGAAGCGGGGTGGAAAGACCAGTTAGTGTCAGGTGTTGAGTTGGGAACTGCCAGAAAAGAGCAAGTTTTAAAGAAGTTTACAATAATTATTATTATCAGTAATTAAACAAAAATACGGAGAAAATAATTACATCGTCCACCAGGTGGCAAAGTAACTGTCCAAAGTCGCCGCGTTTGCTCATATAGAAATGGTTTCCACTTGCATGCACTTGAAGTTCTGTCAATATACATTTCATCTCACTTTTTGCCAGAATGGTATTTAATAAAAGTTTCTGTCCTACAACTAAAGTCAATGTGTTGTGTTGTTGACGCATCCAATGAATTACAAACAAACGTTGCAGAATTTCAATTTATGCTAATTCGGAGCAGTCGAATGGTTTTAGATGTTGAATATCTTGAAAGCTATCATTGATAGAAGTGCCATTCACAGTGTAATTCATAGGTTAAAGGCGCATGCAATAAATCACAAACGGAAGCTGTAGCGTTTAAAGTTACGCAAATCCTGTAGCCACACAGATTTGTTTTAAAGCAAATTCTCGTTTCTAGTTTACTAATGCAACTTTGGTATAAATGAAAGATTTCTGAGATTTTGGGTCTTTAATCAGCGAAAGGAGGATGACATGCAGCTACTAGTGCGCACGATAATGCCCTTCAATCCATGTTTGCTTTTACTGGACATACATACCCGATACATATTTCAAAAACGTTTTCCTGGTGACGTCATTCAGTACGCAATGATGCACACAGTCATTTACACCTTGGATCATGGCTTCACGTGGTTTCCGTCACAAGAAAATATATTTATTTTTTTCAGTCGACACATAGAGCATCTGCGTTTTTATACAAAATAGCTAGGTATCATAAGATAAAAGCGATTATATCAACAAATGTAAGGAGCAAATTCCTAACAACAGAAGCAATTTATTATCGCAACCGAAACACAAGTACCACGTCATCTTACAGCTTCTCCGAAGGGGCTGAATTATATCAGACCTACACGAAACGTAGAACTTAAATTGCATTACTTTCATCACCAATGGGCATCGCCGTGTTAGGGTCCACTTGCATCAGGCGACCGTGCACTGACAATTCTGAACATAATGTCCATGTGCCGTAAGTTGGATCACGTTGTCATTAAAGGAACACCTTACATCTTCCTTGGGGCCCCTTGGGGGCAATGTGCCCAAAGTGCCTTGATGAAAGCTGTTGATCTGGACAATCCGCTGTCTCTATATTCACCAAAACTTGAGGTGACATATTGGTAACTTGAACGGCAGGCTTGCGCTTCCGCTGAAAGGCTTAACAGCAAAAGTGATGGGGTTGCCAATGAACACTTCAATGGTAAGTAGGATATACCCAAAGGATCAGCTTATAGTAATCCACCAAATTCCTAAACCCAAGGCTTTAGGTAACGGATTCAATCGAGTACCGGTCACATTGCGACAACTGACCCCAACAGTACTATTCAAACCAAGGCCAATGAAATGAGATACAAAATACATGGCACCAATCGACAACAAGAGGACTTTGACGTCCTTGAACGCAGCTTACTTTGCATGTACACACTGATCATTACTACCGTAAGTAATACTGTCTGTGTGTGCGCTCACGTATACATGTAGGTGTATTCGTGTGTGTATGTGGTGAAATAGTGTTGGACTGAATCATCTTGGGATTAAATGTAATTGCAATAAAAATCATGCATGCCCCTTACTCAGCAGAATACACAGTGATATGGAGGAGGCACCTTGTTGAAATGTGCCGAACTTTTCACATGATTTCGAGATTATGATCAAGGCAACTTGCATGCAATCATGACAAGCAGAGAACCAAAATTTATTACAGTATTTTAGCCCCGCATGAAACAGTTCTCGACTGAAAAGCCAAATACAGAATTCAATATCTGCCCCACAATCTTAACCATCAGGCCAAGGACACCCACAGGAAATCACCACTTTGTGTTTAAATAAGGCCATCATGTGCAATATGAGAATCCTTCCTGCAAACGTTCTCCTGTTATAACACGCGAGTCATTAAATGGACGGCAAACTTAATTTAAGTGTGGGTCTATAACCTTTGAAATTAGACCAAGGTCACCCATGCGCAGTCTCAATAAATAATTTATGGAAGAAAAATCATTTAATTTATAGAGGAATCCTTTGCAATATATTCTAAGCTTAAACACTCATCATGTTATTGAAATTATGTCAGCATTAACACAATGTACTCTTGACCTGCCCTTACAAAGCACAATTATCACCTTCATTGTTAAGAAAAAACAATCCTGATTCAAGTAGTTTTTTCACTTATTATCCAAATTGCTTCTTTATTGTTGTGTGGCTCTTAAGTTCTCCCTCGCCAAGTACTGTAAGAAAGGTGAAGGAGTTGAATTGTTCTTTGTGAGGAAAATTTGCCATTGCGATGACGCAATATACACTTTATTCACGATTTTATGGTGCGGAATTGCGTATCATTTGGTGCCCGCACTCGTCAAACATTGCTACTTTTCGTCACAGCATAACCACCGGGGTCTGTGACGTCACGGAAGTGAGCTTCTACACCAACTCCCTTTGTAAACTTAACTCGCAGCAGTGAATGTCAGTGTGTTCATGGTTTACTGGATTAAAATGGGGATGCAAACAAGAAACTGTTCCCGCTTGTCCAGTCTGAACTCATTCACCATGGTGAACAGTTGTTGGAAGGAGCCATGGGCTTCGACAAAGCCTGTCTTTGCCGGTGCAACTGGGAGTGATCGAGTCTGTTCCCACACTGATCATGCCACAGCTGCAGTGTCACGGAAGATGATCAAAGCTGGTGCTTGGGAAGTTTAAACTAGTAAGGGATGCTTTTCAAAAGTCAGTGTGCGAAAATTACTATGTAAGTGAATGAATGAATGATCTTTATTGCAACTGCACCGTTTCATACATATCCATGGTATTTTGTTGATGGGTCTTAAAAAAAAACAGTACAAACACGGTCTACATCATAAAGATCCCCAATCAGCAAACCTGTTGGGAACATAAACAATACTTACAAACACGTACAGATAAAGAGGCTAATAAGAATTGTACATATATATATATATATTTATATATATATATATATATATATATATATATATATATATATATATATATATATATATATATATATATATATCATACAAACTATGTACCAAGGTGAACAAAAAAAAAAATAATAATAAAATACCTTTCTATCACAACTTTCCTCTGATTTTTTATAATTTTTTGTTATAAATTTTCCCAAATTCAAAATTACTTCCATGTCATCACATTTCATTTACTTAATAAATTTATCTTCCGGAGATAAGTATTCAAAATCAGCTAGAAATTCTGACCCTTTATCAATTAGTTGTTTTCTGGCTTCACAGAACTTTTGACAAATTAAAATGTAATGAAATACGTCTTCTAATTCAGAACACAAGTCATACATGCTGTCGTCTACTGGTACTTTAGTGGCCTCTTGTGTCTCCCTTTTTCGATACTTAAATTATGTGCACTGATTCTTCATCGGGTCAAGTTTCTTTTTTCATCTGTTTTCTTCGATACCGTAAGTAATTTTCCGTTCCAAACTTTGATCTAAATTTTGGATGTGTTCTGAGTTTTTTATGTGGTAAAGATTGCCTAAAAAGCAGTGTGCCATTGAATATGAAATTTCTCCTGTAATAATTTTTGTATAAAATTTACCGAAAAGTCCCCAAATTCATCGCCGCCATTGTTCCAAATATCTTCGCATTCGATTAATTTTAGGGTTTTCTTCACTGTGCTTAGCCAGTTAGTGCTAGCCCATGACAGAATTTCGGAGCTACCTTTATAGGCAACCTACAACAATTTGTCTTGGTTAGAGTTTACAATTCGGTACTAGTGAAAGTCTTTAGTATTTTCAGAGAATATTGAAAAGCTCCGAGCTCACTCGGAACCGCAATATTGCATGCTTTAGAGTTCACTCCTAGAGCATATTTCAAAAAACTTAAATATAAATTTTCGAATTCAGTTTATCAAATAAATCCAAATATGAGCGAATGTCATTTTTTGTTCACCAAACAAGGTATTTTAAGCGTCCAAGAGCCTTTTTAGCTTTTTCACATAAATGCTTTAGGGCTCCAGCAAAATTCCGTCTCATAATTCTTTTAGACTTATTAAATAGAAATACTTTGGATTTTTCTACATATAATTTCTCGTTATATAGGGTTACTGAATTGCAGCCATGTGTGAAAATGTTGGCAAATCATCGATGAATAAATTGAATTGATTCGGGCTTAGCACCCATCCTTGTTTTACGCCATTATTCAAATGTATTTTTTCTAATAATCCCGAATTAAATTTAATTTAGACAGACGACTTATCAGATATATCTCGCAAAATGTTATACATAAAACCGCCTATATTGTAATTAGAACATATGTAGTATAGTCCATCATGCCACACAGTATCAAAAGCTTTTTTGAGATCGATAAAACACACGCTTCTGTGTATTCAAGTTGTGGTCAAGTGCTTGTGTATTCCTCGCTGTTGAAGGTTGCGGCATGCCACATTGGTCATTATTAGTCCTTTTAGGCATGCACCGGACTTTCAGATGCTTTTCAATGCGACTCTTTTTTATTTTTTTTTCATGCATCTCAAGCCTTGTTATATATAAATCACTAAATAGAATAAAACTAAAAGCCTGGTGCACGCAGGCCTATGATTTAAAATTCAATAAAAATTGACAGAGTTATGGCTAATTGAAAAGTGCAAAGGTCCAAATGATCTATATCTTTGACCTCTGGAGGTCACATGTAAATTACAAAAATGTGAAGTGTTATAATAGCCACAATTTGAGCACAAAATGTATGATAAAAATTGTATTAAAATTGACGTAGTTGTGGCTTAATGAAAATTTCAAAGGTCCAAATGACATATATCTTTCACCTTTAGAAGTCACATGTAAATTACAAAAAGGTGAAGTGTTATAATAGCTAAAATTTGAGCCCAACATGTATGATCAAAAGCGGATAGAAATTGACCGAGTTATGGCCAAGTAAAAATTTCAAAGGTCCAATTGATATTGACCTTTCAGCTTTAGAGGTCACCTGTAAATTACGAAAATGTGCAGTGTTACAATAGCTACAATTTGATCAAATTTCGCTAAAAATTGACAGACTGTTGGCTAGATGAAAATTTCGAAGGTCCAAATGGCCTGTATCTTTGACCTTTTGAGTCACATGTACATAACAAAAATGTGCGGTGTTACAAGAGCTACAGTTTGAGCCAAACAGGATCAAAATTGGATAAAAATTGACCGAGTTATGGCTAGATGGAAATTTTAAAAATCCAAAAGAGTTGGACGTTCGCCCTTTAGAGGTCACATATAAAATTACAAACAATGTGCAGTGTTATAAGAGCTACAATTTGAACCCAACATATATGATCAAAATTGGAGGGCAACTAACCCAGTTGTGGTCAGATAAAAATTTCAAAGGTCCAATTCATATTGACGTTTGACCTTGAGAGGTCACATGAAAATTACAAAAATGTGTAGTGTTAAAATATCTACAATTTGAGTTCATCATGATCAGTATTGGATAAAAATTGACCGAGTTATGGTTAGATGAAAATTTCACAGGTCCATATGACCTATATCTTTGACCTTTGGAAGTCACATGTAAATTACAAAAATGTGAAGTGTTATAATAGCTACAATTTGAACCCCACATGTATGAACAAAATTGGATAAAAATTGACCTTTAGATATTTAGAGGTCACATGTAATTTACAAAAATGTGCAGTGTTAAAATAGCTACAATTTGAGTTTAACATGATCAGAATTGGATAAAAATTGACCGAGTTATGGCTAGATGAAAATGTCTATATCTTGACCTTTGGAGGTCAAATGAAACTTACGAAAAATTTAAACTGTTATAATAGCTATAATTTGAGCCCAATATGTTCAAATGTGCATAATAATTGACAGAGTTATGGCTAGATGAAAAATTGAGTAGACTAGGCCTACTTTTTGTGTTGCGGAACCGGACCTGACCGAGAGACAGCTCCTAGACAGACTAAATAATATGGTTGTATGAATAATTTATAAATGCCCTGGCTAATACTGCTGTACAAAATGTCATGATGTACTTTTCCAAACATATTACGATTCTATAAACAATTTGAAAAAAGTTAAATTCTGTATTGATCCAAAGATATTTTACACCTCAAAAGGTAAAAGGGAGCTTGTTTACCACACCCTGGCATTACAATGCTTGGATCTGTTAGTGAAAATATGATTGTTTTCAGGGTCGCATTTACAGTGCGTTAAAGTTGTTGTCTCACGTCTTTTGAAAGACCAAACGTGGAAATAGCATGGAGAGAAAAGCTGAAGTTATACCAAATTTTAATAACTACTTACACAGTTTAACAGCAAATACGGATCCTCATGGAATTGGGTCAATGTCTGCATGACAAAATGAGGTTTAGTACAAGCATTATTTTACTGGTGGCCATACAGTTTTAAATTAGTTGATAGATAAGTAAATCGTTATATTGTGCAGGAGAAGGCAATATATTTATGGGTTGACCAAGGCGTACCAAAAAGTAAGCTGATAACGGAAATGGCACTCTACGGTAAAACTTTCACCTTGCAAAGCGCTTTCAACAACGGCGCAGGTGCTAGGCAGTTGGGGCTGGAACTGCTGGTACATACACACGTGAAGCCGGCATGCTTTCATATTACGAGGTAAATAAATCACCATGAATTACCGCAGGGCCACCATAAGGTATGGGCCAAATGTGAGTTTTAATGAAATGTTTAAAATACCGTTCAAATAGTCAACTGTGGTATGATGTGTGAAAACTATAATACAATTACGAATTTATGGTTTTTTGGCTATATGGAATTGTAACATTCATCAATTACACCCCTTCACGTTATTTGAATCACCAGGCCACCATCATGTTGACATCTGCATTTTTGCTCTGGTCATTTTGATATATGTTTGTAATACAGATGTGTTTATTAGTTAAAAAGTGTTTCATGTAAATTAACAAATAGGCTGTTTAAACTTATGATATATATGTAATAAATATGACGTGAAGGAGATGATCCGAAAGAATGAGTGAAAAATATCTTTCAGGTCCTGCTATCACATTGGTCTCTGTCAGTGTGGCCGCTTCCGTCATATACTTTTAAACATGTAATTCGATACGTTTATTGGTATACCATGTATGTCAGTGCTAGAATGTGAGTGTTAACAGTCACTGTACTGTTGCTATAATCAGGATTTTTTTCCTTCCCAAGATTTGTGACAAGCTAAAAGGTGGGTTTAAAGCGAAAGTTGACCGAGACAGCGGTGTGCCCTATGCGTACAATGGAAAGCAATGGATTAGCTATGACGACCCAGCCAGTTTACGTAAAAAGGTAGACATAAAAACATGCTCCATTGCTCATATGCTTGATTAGACCTGCCCATGTGTATGTAGAGAATCGGTGAAGTTGGTCGTTGTGTCACACCACTGGTTACAAATCAGCAATTCTCAACTTCATAAACCCCATGAAGACAATATAAGTTACATATATATTTTCCAGTGTACATAGGTAGGTTAAAAAGAAACACGAAGCCAAGTCAGCTTAACAGCTAGATAAAAAACTCCTTACTGGAAGAAAATGGAATCGGCAAAGCTCGTGCTCTTGTGTAAATTCTCATACGTTAAGAATCAAGACAATTTGTGAATCACATTTTTTCTTCAGAGTTATTAAAATACTAGTGAATGTACCTTGTCCATATTAGTCATCTTTGTATGCCAATTTCCCCAAGGGAGGTTATCAGCAATTCGTGGTATTAATAGACACTTAACCCTTAAAGTGCTAATCACTGCTATAGCTGCTTTCTCATTACCGTTAAACACCTAATGGTTAAAAGATTAAAATTTGTCACTAAGATACCTTTCATTCAAATACCAGCAAGCCTTGTCTGAAGCAAAAAGTAGTCTTAGTCAACAGCTTTCCTCAGGACACTTTGCGTGCAATGCGCGCAAAGTGTCCTGAGGAAAGCTGTTGACTCAATCTTAAATCAGCACTTTAAGGGTTAAGACTCTTTGATGAAGAAGATCAACCTGGTGTACTATTGGTTTATGAAAAGTATTGCTGGCTGCTCTACTTTAGACCATAAGCCACTTTCATAAATGTTTGTAGTTTATTAATTTGTGGATCATCCAATGAACCTTTGATCACTTTGTCAAATGTGGTATACTTTAGGTACAATGGCTTAAGCAGAAAGGTTAAGGAGGTTGGATGGTCTGGGCCTTTGACTTCGATGACTTCACAGGAAACCACTGTGACAGCAAATAACCGTTGCTCCATGCATTGGCCGACGCTCTGTGAAATGTGAAGTTGTTCGGTGCAGGTATATATCCATAAGTTATTGTATGGAAAGAAAATTTGAGGAATAAAATGATTGCAATAAATTGTATTCCTTGTATTTGAATACACGTATACCGTATTTGTAGGTTCTAACAAAGTGACTTTCATTGCAAACAAATGTCCCAGAACACAATGATGATAGTGTAAATGTGTCTATCTGATCCTCAAATAATGTTAACTCAGTACCACATCACAGATATGGTCCAATTTCTAGTATGTTGTGCCAAAACCAACAAAAGGCAATTCACCACAATGTTCATTGCTCCTATTTTGCAAAAGGCGATCAATTTTAGTTTAGGGTGTGACAGATTCAGCACTCCGACAAATGGTCAGTCCTCATACTACGATATGTCAGTCTTATTAATAGGCCGTTTGTATGCTATTCACTACAACGGTTGCATTCTATCTTAGTATATAAGATTGCAATCTTTGGTTGAAATCTCCTTTATTAAAGTACCGATATGCCTGTCAGTGTAATCTCAGACAAAAGCACATTGACTCCATTGGTTTTTGACTGAGGCAAAAACCTGCCATTGAAAGAAATAATGCTTTGCCTAACATCGAAATATTTAGGTATTCATCACTTATAGGAATCAATATGACACTGAAGATGATGATGCTAAAAAATAAACAAAACGTAGTGACAATGACGTAACGATGACAATAAAAAAACCATATGAGAGTTACAAACTCATTCAAAATATCCACGTAACAGTTTTCACAGTCCAACATCGTAAGATAATACCGAAACAGAAACGATTAAGTTCACACTGATGACATGACCATGTCCTTGTGAAATCAGTTAAACTGTAGTATGAGACCATTAAGGGCCAATATCTATGGCAAGCATTAACATTTTATCAGATTTATGGATATCCAAAATTGATTTCTTGATATCAAAAATGCGTTTTTGGATATCCAAAATCAAGTAGCAAGAAAGAGGAATTCTTGATACCAATAAACCATTTTGGATATCCAAATTCAACTTTTGATATCAAAATATTATTTTTGTATATCAAAAAATTCATTTTGGTCTTTCGTTTTCACTCTGAATTATCGACATCCATAAATGATTTATTGATATCCCAAAATCATTTTTGGATATCAATGAATCATTTATGGATATCCAAAATTCAGGAACAATAAATGGTGAAAGTTGAAATAAGTTATGCTCCCTTTACGATTGTGACAGTTGATTGGTGTGTGTCCAGTTAGACTTTCCAAAACCAATGTTATATTTCTCAATTCAAAAAATAAATAAATAAATAAATAAATAAATAAATAAATAAATAAATAAATAAATAAATAAATAAATAAATAAATAAATAAATAAATAAATAAAATAAAAGGAAAATAAATTAGTACATGAAAATCGTGTGTATGTTTACAAGTATGGACAGTTTAGCAATTTATTGGGACATTCTCCTTCACTGAAAGCATGTGAACCGCAACTCGAACGTACGGTTCCGGTTTCTGCTAGATCTACTACTGCAGCCAGCATGAGCCATAATCAGCATTTCAGACCAGTTGACTGATTCAGTCTTTGGGAGATGATGGGCCCACTACAATTCTTAGCCTTGTTGATGTCATCATAGCTATGTTTCATGGACAACATTTCAACACAAAACATACAAAAAGGGACCGTTCATTATCACAAGCAGTCATTTCCTTATGTTTGGATATCCAAAAATCCTTTTTGGATATCTGTCAGGCGCCGTTTTGCTATGTATCCAGTATTTCTATATATAAAAAGGTGACTTCCTGATATCAAGCAGTTATTTCTTGATATCAAAAAGTAACTTTTGATATCAAGAAGTCATCCTTGATATCAAAAAATCGAATATCAAGAAGTCGAATTCGATATCAAAACTTTTTGGTATCAAGAAGTCGGCTTCTTGATATCAAGAAATGAGTTACACTTCTTGATATCAATAATTCGAATTCTTGGCATCAGGAAGTCTCTGTTTGATATGAAGAAGTTGACTTTTAGATTTGAAGAAATGACTTCTTGATATCAAAAATTACAAACTACTTTTTGATATCAAGGATTCAAAGAAAACTAATACAATAAACAGTTCCTTCACTGCGGAACTATTCTAAAGTTGTAAAAATTGCTAAAAGCAATAATCACATATTTGACCTATACTGGGCACTTCGGACGGGAGGTCTTTGCGCAGGCGAGAGACTATGGCTCTGGGGTTACAGTACGGTGGTTTCAATTGGGGAGTTCACCACGTGGACCAGTTCCTTCTCAAATTCATACCTTTCTGAACATGTTCAGTAGTTTCCTCATTAAGCTTCCACAGGCCTTTAATGTTAAGCATATGACTGCATGTCAAAATGTCAATTCTGCACTGTCAAGGTATTCATGAGTTTTAAAAAAGGAGGTGGGGTGGGGTGGGGGGAAATGAATACTTTTTTCGTTCAACGCAATTTGGATGTTTCAGTTTTAGGTTACGCTCAATCAGCATTCCTTAATATATGTATTCGCCTTAGCGGATTTCCTGGTGATGCGTGAAAATGCCATTTAAATTCCACGCAATCGGCGATTTACTTCGCTTAATTGACTGCGAAGCGCGATAAACTACGATCTAGGCAACTAAAATTTGGTTCAAAGGAAATACTACTGACCCCTAATAGATGTGACAGTGTTGACGTAAGGCTAGCCCAACATGACAACACGGGGGTCAGCTCTGTTTCACGCCTGCAACTTGCACCAAATGCCCTGGCAATATCTAGCCGGGATGCTCGGTGACTCAGACTGGTTACTTTTTTTTGTGGCATTAACCTCTCATGTCCTATAACAGACATTCCAAACAGAAAACCTTCATGCACTTCACCACATCAAAAACCGTGATGTTGAGCATGCTTTAGAATATTCCAGAAAATTCGGAAATTTAATAACAGAAAGCATCAAAGGAACATGCCAGTGGACTGAGTACTACGTCACCTCTTCCAACTCGTACTATTGTCCACCCCCCACCCAACATACTACATAGAAGTTAATATTTTCAGTTGGCCAAAAACAAAAGTATTTTTTAGTGGTATATAAAATCTGAAATTGACAATTACTTCCTGAATTTATTATTAATTTTTTTCTTCAGGTGTTTAATTGCTAGTGATGCGCTATTCAACACTTTTAATTTCAAGTGGTCCGTTATTTAAGGCCATTAATCCATGGTGATACGTTAGGGTGCGGATTGCCCCCATGTTTAAAAGACCATGCTGATGAAACACATGATGTCGCAGAATTTCTTTTTGATAGAGATTGTCATTTTCCACAAAACAAATACAAAATACATATGCTGGTGACATTGTAGCCAATATTTAGTTTGTGTAAGTTCACTAATAGTAAAATCTTTTCTCACAGGTTTACAACCATTTGACTCAATCCAGAATCAAATGAAAGCAAAGTGAAACATAGTCAAGTCATTAAATGATTACCAAAATAAATCTGCTGAAAAATGTCCTTGGTGTATTTGTGAAGATAAATGTTGCTATGAATTCCGCTGACAGTTGGATGTGATAGGTGGTTTCATTGGCCTTTGGGCGAAATAAAAAGACCTCTGCCTAAATAAAAAGTGGTTCTGAAAAAGTTGTAATAAAGACAGACGGTAATATATTGTAATATATTGAAAGGCATTGCTAGCTTGATGGCTTGAAATTGACATGTTAAATGGGGTTATAATGTAAACATTGTATTAGAGTACAATTAAGTAAATTACCAATAACATGGGTAGTTGTATGTGGGTGTATATATTTAATGCCAATTCAGTTCTTTTTTGGGTTGTTCTTGTTCGATTCTATGAATATAATTCTTTACAATACGACTCCAATGACACCTGATAACAGACTCAGACGGCTTCCCCTTTTTTGTCTGAGTCTGTCATCAGGCATACCCAATTATAGATTAAAGGGCATTGGTAGTCTTGATGTCTTGCCTTGTCCAAAATAAATGGGCCCAAATTTTATATTCAAAATAATATTTGGTATTTGTAAGTCTAAGATTTAGAAATATAATATATTAGGGCACAATAACACACTTCTAATTGTTAGTGTCACTGCTGGGCTGGTAGTACTCTCATTGTTTTTTGTATAGCATGTTACAACTCTGCAAGGATTTATACTTAGGAGGTTGAAATTTTGCACCTTTATGTACCATAATACCAACTAGGATGGGATTGTCGATGAAAGACCTTAACCTATTTTCAAGGTCACTTCGCCACTTTTTGAAAATCATTGCAGATGCACTCGAGAAAGATTTGTCTTAAAGAGGTTGACATTTTGTGTCATTATGTTTCTATGTAAGACTTTTGTAAGACCTTGCTTTTGACTGCAGATGTATGTTCTTGGCCTATTTCTCAAGGTCACTTAGGCATTTCGTAAAAATCAACGTGGATATGATAACTCACGAAAGATTTGACTCGGGAAGTTGAAATTTATATAGGACCGTACTTTTGATTGCACATCGGTGACCTTGACCCATTTTCAAGGTCACATGGGCATGACATATTTTAGTTGAAATTTTTTTATAAAGTTGTTCCTGTATAAAACCTTGCTTGGGATTGTAGATGGGTGACCTTGACCTTTTTCAAGGTCACATGGCCCCTTGTCAAAATGATTGCAGACACACTGGTGAAAGATTTGACTTAGAGAGATTGAAATTTTGTGTGATTGTGTTTGTATGAAAGACTTGTGAGAACCTGTTTGTGATTGCAGATGTTTGACCTTGGCTTATTGTTAACAGTCACACAAGCATTTCATCTTAAATCCATGCAGACGTGATATCTTCACAATGATTTGACTTAGGAGGCGGAAATTTTGCATGATGATGTACCATAGTACGAACTAGGTTGGCAGTAAAACTGGGTGACCTTGACCTATTTTCAAGGTCACATCACTTCCTTGAAGCTGTAGAAGCGATAATTCAAGAATGTCTTTTTAAAAGGTAGCACTTCAAATTGTGTCCTTATATATCTGTAGATGTGTGACCTTGGCCTATTTTTCAAGCTTACATGGACATTTCCTTGAAAATAGTCACAAATGTGATGTCAGAAGAATATGTCTTAGGAGGAAGAAGTTTTCTATTATTATGTACAAATATAAGAAAAAGGTTAAGATTGTAGGTGAGTGACCTTGACCTATGTTTCAAGGTAACATATGCAGTTCCTCTAAATCATTCCTGACACTATAAGTGGTTACCTGCTAAGCAGACCAAGTTCCATGTTATCTCTCTACTGCGCAGAAGAGATAACATGGAGCTTGGTCTTCTTAGGAGGCAATATAAGTGGAAGGATTTGTGGATTGCAGATATACTGTGTGGAAATATATTTCAGTGAAAATTTGCTGGGACAATGAGCCTCAATAAGAGTGTGCTTGTGCTTCTAAATGGATAATCTTTGCTTAGATTTTGAAATGTCAATAAGAATGTACTTTCACCATATCTGTAGATCATTGGAATCGGTATGCCTATTTATAAAAATAAGGGTGACAATAGTAAGGGCGCACGAGGAGACATTTGATTTTCTGTCGGAAAATCAGCCTGTTCTAGTTACCTTTGATTCTGCACTTTTGCAAAGAAGTGCAATGTTACTCATTATGTTATGAATCACTTTCTAAGTTTTAGAAAATATGAGTCATTCTACACATAATGCTCATACAGAGGAGGTATTCAAAAACTAAAAAAATTATAAAATTTGAAACAAGGAAGAAATATTTAACAATTTTTTATGAACAAGATTCAACAAAATCTTACACCAGTAATCATTAGAATGTTTTCTAAGGCAACGCGGAGTTTCATTCACACAATACACGACAACTTAAAAAATTTACACTTTTTTAAAATCTACATTCCAAATTAATCTTAATTTCCAATTTATCACCACAAATATGGAATAAAATGCCAATTACTTCGCAAAAAAAAACTTTCACTTTTTTTTCAAAGGAAATTAAAGAATTTATACTAATATTCAGAAATAGATAATCCCTGAAAATTAAAATTTTCTGGTGTAATTTATGTGTATGCATTTTTATGTCTGGCTGCCAACACAGATATTTTGTTTTTCAAGAATTCTTTCTTTTCTTTCCTTCTTTCTTTATATCTGGGTGCAAACCTAGACATCTTGTTTTTCCTGGAGGTCCATGGCACCCAAATTTGTCCGACGTTTTTCTCAGACACTGTTATTCCCAAAACCACCAAACTTGCCATGGGGACTGACCTACCAATTAAATTTTGCTATTTGGTTTGGAATAGTTATGACCTTTAAAATTATGCAAATAAAAGGCAATGGAAACTTTTAAAGTTCCATATCATCCAAACTATCGTAGATAGACACAAAGTGTTAAATTACACGTGTAGGTTTGTGACATCTGGCAAATCCATTTGCATGCAAACAAAAGTTGGTGAATTTTAATGTATGCTAAATTCACTGATTTTCCCAACAATACACAAGTATCCATTCTACTGCTACATAGACCTTCATGGTGCTAGGCAACCACTTTGCATTCATAATAAATGAATTTGAACCTGTTTCATAGGCAGCTTTCTAGCTATGCAGGCTAGGTGTATGATTTGGAAGGTATGAGTCCTGTAGCAAATTTGGGGCATTCCCAACAACTGTGTAATGCGGTTCTTATTAAAATACAGAGAATCTATTTCTGTTCATGCAGGAACAGATCTGCTTTTTGGAGGTCAAGACTTGAATTGTGGATATCTATGGGGTGCAGTTTTGCTATGTAAACAACATTTCTTGATGTCAAAAAGTGACTTTTTGATATCAAAAAGTCAACTTTTTGATATCAAAGAAGTAGACTTTTTGATATCAGGAAGTCCAATTCTTGATATCAAAGTCGACTTCTTGATATCAAGAATGCAACTTTTTGATATCAAGAAATCGACTTTTTGAAATCTAAAATTCGAATTCTTGATATCAAAAAGTCCATAGCTCCTTGTTTGAATTGGTGAATGCTCCCTTAAGTATTTCCAGAGCATCGATTACACAATGAATGTACAGAAATTCACATAAAAACTCTAACAGTTACACAGAGAAAAACCTGTAGAATGTGACTTGACGCTTTAAATACTACTAATACTACTACCACTACCGTACTCCTAATAATGATCACAACAATATTTTCTAACATTCTGTGTGCTGGATTATCAATGCATCCTTTTCAAATAATATGGCAGCAGGGCTTGAGGCCACTGACGTTGGCAAGGATGATTTACTTAAATGTATAGAATGGTCAATTGTAGAAGGGTGGTTCTGAGATGCTGTGACAGCAAGAGTGTTGTTTCAAGTGTCGTGTTAGCTAACCACCGGCAGTCTTAGATGAATTTATCAATCAAACACATGTGAGCTCGTCCCCTTTCTCTGCTTATTGGTAGAGCTGTAGAAAGCGTGTCCTCTCGCCACGCAACGGTTAGCTAATAGGAGCTATTCATATTAAACTATATTAACTGCAGACCTGCACTGGTCCCCACAGTTGCTAGGAAACAGTTCGATGCCTCCGCCATGATCAGGGCACTTTTACAAGATAAGTTATTTTACCATCCAGAAATAGCATTTTTTTCTACCAAAAAAATTTTCTGAATGTGTTAAGCATCTTGTATGTTTTAAAACTTAATGAATGACTTTTCGTAAGGTTTTGCTTCACCAGGTTTCTCCTTTTATTGCAGAAGCTCATACGGCTGTGCTTAATGCATGAATGTTCCCTCCTGCCTGTCAAGTTTCTTGCTGCAGCCTAGTTGGCAGCACAGTATCCCAGTTAATATGCAAAAATCCTATTGATTGACGACCTCGAACCGGAAGTTCCTATTGCGCATCCGAAACTACACATTTTACTGGGGTTTCTTCTGTGTTCTGTTGAGAGTATAACAACAGTCACATGATGTTACGTGATGTAGACTCGGATACGGCTACTTTTTCCGAACGATTCCATTATCTAACAAATAATCATCCAGCTTTTTTATTATCCACGACGTTTGTCAATTTCTGACCAATATATTTAGGATAACTACAATTGCCATAAATGGTTAAATGTCATAGATATATCAGCATTTTCTTACTGCTTTCTTCCATTTCTCCCACGCATATAAATACACACACACACACTATATATATATATATATAGTAAGATGCAATTTTTGCCCCTTTCACCCATTCATATTTTCATATCCATAAGCTACAACCAAGGACACTCATAAACATGGACTGCGAAGGGTAGTCCATATATACCTCAATCTAAAATGTATTGTTCTCAACAAATGTTTCTACAGTATTTGCAATTCTAATTTATACTGAGTTTATGAAACCCTCATCTGCATTCTATATATTTTAAATAAAATAGATAATATAGATATGTCACATAAAACCCATACAAATAAGGTACTTGTGAAAGTCAAAATAACCATGAAATTAAGAATGATGTTGGAGAAACAAAACAAAACAAAACAAGAAAAGAAGATTTGCTTCACAGCAAAATTTTCTGGGCCTTCAAAATGCGAACAGGTTGAAATGCTACACCTTGCCATTGTCCAACATAATCTACATTTTGTGTATTAGCCTAATTTGCATTAATTAAAATGCTAGAACTTATATAACTTTGGTTCTTGGTTCAGTGTATGTGGCAATGTCACAAACTTTTAAACTTAAGTTTGCATGACATCACTACTACAGTAGTTTTGAAGCTATTCAAGATTTTAATTTTGTGTATATGCCAAATTTGCATAAATTTAAAGCGTGCATCTTTGATGCACGGTTAATTGGATACGGTTATGTCACAAACCTACAAATTGAAGTCGGAATGGTACTTTTATGTTTTATAGTATTGAAGTTATTCAAGATTTAGATATTGTGTATTCACCTTGTTTGCATAAATTAAAATCCTGCAACCTTGTTTATGGTTCATTGGATGTGGCTTTGTCACAAATCCATAAATTGAAGTTCGAATAGCACTTTTATCTATAATAGTTTTGAAACTATTCAAGGTTTAAATTTCATACATCCACCTAATTTACACAAATTAAAATCCTACAACTTTGGTGCATAGTTCATTGGATGGCCCTTTGTCACAAACCTCTACCTAAGTAGGAATGGCACCTCCATCTATAATAGTTTTGAGGCTTTTCAAGATGTAATTTTGCATATTCACCTAATTAGCATAAATAAAAATCCTACAGTTTATGGTTTATTGGATGCACCTTTGCGTCTAAACATAAAAATTGAAGGTGGAATGGTATCTCTATCTATAATATTTTTGAAGATATTCAACTTTAAACTTTTTGAATGCCCTTGATTAGCATAATTTGAAATTCTATATCTATCATTTACTATCAATTATATTGGCAAGTGTCACAAACCTATACATGCACTTTGAAATGTTGTGTCTTTCTACCATAGTGTTGAAGATGTGGAGCTTTCAAAACTTTAATTCCCCCTAATTTGTATAATTTTGAACATCATGACTAATCGAAACCAGGTGCAAAATTTCACTGCTAGGTCAGTCGATCTGGCACGTTTGGTGGTTTTCGGGATAATAGAGTGCGAGAAAAACTTCGCACAAATTTGGTCGTAAAGAAGAAAGAACTAGAAAGGAAGATTTACTCCACAGCAAATCTGTCTGGATGCCTTTAAAACAAGAACAGTTTGAAATGCTAAACTTTGCCATTGTTCAAAATAGTCTAAATTTTCTGTATTAGCTTAAGTTGCATGACTTAAAATGCCACAACTCTTGTTCCTGATTTATTGGATGTGGCCATGTCACAAACTTTAAAACCGAAGTTGAATGAAACCAATATCTATAATAGTTTTGAAGATACTCAACATTTTAATTTTATGTATTTCCCTAATTTGCATTCAATTAAAAATGTATTTGCCTAATTTGCTTACATTAAAATTGTACAATTTTGGATTCAGGCTCATTATATGTGGCTATGTCACATTCCTACAATTTGGAATTGGAATGGCAATTGTGTGTATAATAGGTTTCAAGCTATTCAACATTTAAATCCTGCAAAACCACTTAGTTTTTAAAAATTAATTTTTGTTCATGGTTTATTCGATGCGGCTTTATCACAAACTGATAAATTAAGTTGAAATGGCATCTCTATCTACGAATGGCATCTCTATCTACAATAGTTTTGGAGATACTCAATTTTTAAATTTCTCAATGCTCCTAATTAGTATAATTTGAAATTTTACAACTTTGATATAATGTCCATTATATTGGCATGTGTCACAAACTTGTGTATGCACAAAGTGTCTGTCTGCAATAGGTTGGAAGATATGGAGCTTTTGAAATTGTAATTGCCCCTGATTTACATAATTTTAAACATCATGACTATTTCGTGTGAAATGTACAATATCACTTGTTAGGTCAGTCACCATGGCAAGTTTGGTGGTTTTCTAAATAATAGTGTCTGAGAAAAACTGCATGCCAGCTTGGTCGTAAAAAAAAAAGAGAGAAAGAAAAAACAAAATATCTGGGTGCCAACCTAGCCCTAAAGGGACCTCCCCACGCTCTGTAAGCTTGCAAGCTTACAGAGCGTGGGGAGGTCCTTTGGAGCTAGGTGCCAACCCAGACATAATTTGTCAGATACACAATACCAGTGTTTACTTATACAGTGAAACCTCTCTACAGTGGGCACCCTTGGTACCGCAGAAGAGTGCCCACTTCCGAGACGGTTAGCCTTTCTGGGCAGTATGGATGATAATATTTGCATGTACATGTACGTCATCATACATGCACATATACATGGATAGTGTATATATATTATAAATCAAGGGGATGTGTATACATGCAATACAGAACTATCTCCATGCTTCCTTTATTACATAAACAAATTTTAACAGACATCCCTTACAGGAAACTACATGAATACATTTACTTTTGAACTGAGACAAGCAATATACTGTCAGAGTATTCCTTGTTTTGGCTATGAGGAACAGGCTTCACTGGTAACAAGAAAATAAAGACATGGAAGTCCAACCGGCTGTGCTCCTTGGAACTGATAAGCCTCAGACAAAAACAGACCAGTTGGGGCACCAGTGTCAGTCATGGTGCAGCGACTGCTCTGTCCAGCACTAGTGGGAACCATAGGCTGCCTGATACATATGGCAGCATTCAGCAAATCTGTTCCGGCATGAACAGAAATGGATTCTTTGTATTTTATTGAGAACCTCATTACAAAGTTCTTGGGAATGCCCCCCCCCCTCCCAATTTGCTATAAGAGACCAAAACCTTCAAAAATCATATGCCTTGCATGCATGGCTAGAAGGCTGGCTATGGAACAGGTTCAAGCTCATTCATTATAAACCCAAAATGGTTGCCTGGCACCATGAAGGGCTATGCAGCAGTAGAAGCCCTGGATACTTGTGCATTGTTGGGAAATTCAGTGAATTTTTGTTTGCATGCTATTGGATTTGCCAGATGTCTCAAACCTACACATGTAAGTTTAGATTTGTGTCTATCTACAATAGTTTGGATGATATGGAGCTTTGAAAATTTTAATTGCCCTTTATTTGCATAACTTTAGAGGTCATAACTATTCCAAACCAAATGGCAAAATTTCATTGGTAGGTCAGTCACCATGGCAAGTTTGGTGGTTTTGGGAATAATAGTGTCTGAGAAAATCTTTGGACAAATTTGGATGCCATGGAACTCGAGGAAAGACAATATGTCTAGGTTGGCACCAAGAATACCTCCCCTGTATGAGCATTATGTCTAGAATGACTCATATTTTCTAAAACTTAGAAAGTTATTCATAACATAACAGGTAACATAACACTTCTTTGAAAAAGTGCAGATTCAAATGTAATAATCAGATAATTACTAAACCCAGAAGGGAATTTAATTAACATTTCACTAATTTTGGCACATGTTTATCCAAATTTAACAGCTCAATATATAACATGTTAACTAACAGAGGTTGGTGATACTGCTGTCTGTATTCTACCGAGCATACAAATACGACAGGTACTGTTGTAATCAATTCAAAGCACAAAAAAAGATTTCATGGCCCTAATTTTCATAATTTTGCACATATTGAATATTCCAAAATCGGGCTTCCCTACTATGCATGTTACCAAACAATCTTTGACATTTGTTACATGCACAAAGGGCTGGCTTAAATAGGTAGAGAGAAAATTAAATGAATGAATAAATAAATAAATAAATAAATGAATAAATAAATAAATGAATAAATAAATAAATAAATAAATAAATAAATGAATGAATGAATGAATGAATGAGTGAAAGAATGAATGAATGAATGAATGTATGAATGAATGAATGAATGAATGAATGAATGAATGAATGAATGAATGAATAAATAAATAAATAAATAAATAAATAAATAAATAAATAAATAAATAAATAAATAAATAAATAAATAAATAAATAAATAAAATGAAGATATGTTATGTTATGTGCCACAGCACACACACATGATAAATAAGACAAAAACAAAACAAAAAATGGAAAGAACTTTGAAGAAACAGTAAGCCACGTAGCATGGAACACAGATGTAGTTGATAACACTTTTAATATGTGACCATTGAAACAAGAACATGCTGATGAACTCAGTTTGAAATGGAAATCTGGAATGTATAAATTTTACACATGTATATTACAGTTCCACAAGTCTATCTGCCATTAATCATTTATTAAGGTACAACATGCGATACAAAAGCCAGTGAGAGTAGCACCAGCCTAGCAGTAACACCAATAATTAGAAGTGTATCATTGTGCCCTAATATATTATACTTAACTCATAGACTTACTAATACCAAAATATCCTTTTGAATTTAAATTTGGGAACATTTATTTTGGACTAAATATAATGTAATTACAGCCTCACCGTGGATAGGAATAGTCAAATGGAAATAAAGTAGCGATAGGTGTAGTGTATGTGGGTCGCGAGGGGTTACCTAATGAATAGAATGACTAGATATTTGATAGGATGAGAATGATGATTAGTGATATTCGGCAGCAGGGCTACCGGATTATTATAGCTGGGGATTTTAATGGACACATAGGAAATGGAATGAGTGGTATTGAGGGAGGGGATAGTGGAATCAATGGGAATGGAACCAGGTTACTGAACTGCACAAGGGAATTTGGTCTGAGGATAGTTAATAGGGATGTACAATGCAAAGGAAAGTGGACATGGGAGGACAATAATTGACCATATTCTAGTAGACAGTGCGGTATTTCAAATGACACAAGGATGCGAAATAGATGAGGAAGGTAGATTGGATATATGCAGTGACCATAACTGGATGATAGTCTCAATTAATATACAGTGTCAAAGAAGAAGGGGGGGGGAGGTTAAATGGGTGTGGGATATAAAGGAAGAAACAGACTGGACAGAGTATCAAGAAAGCCTAAAATTGGAATTGCAGGAATGGAAAAATAGATGGGAGAATGAAGGGGAAGTACAGGAATGAATGGGGATCTAATCAGAAGGATTCTTAAGGTAGCACGGGAAAAGAGAGGTAGAAAGTTTTGGTTGGAAGTGTAGGCTATAGAATAGACCCAGAGTTGAAAAGAGCCATAAAAAGAAAGAGGGGCTAAAAATAGAGCATGGAGATTAGCCAGGAAAAACAAATACCCAGAAGGTCTGACAGAAGAAGCCAAGAGACAGTATATGGAATGTAGAAGGAACGTAGCAGAGATGAAAGCAGAAAGGAGAGCCAGTAATAATGAAAGAATGACAAAGAAAATAATGGAGAATGGAGGAAAAGGGTCAACTATCTTTTGAAAATAGTTTAATCGGCAAAAACGGAATAAAGCACAGGAAATCACACATAGAGGAAAAAGAACAGATTACAAAGAATAAATACAGGAAGCTTGAAGGGAGCCTTGGCAAGAAGTTAATAATCCGCACTGGGGTCAGAGAACAGTACCAGGGTGTCAAGGAGAATACACACAGGATCAATGGGATCCCGAGGTGTGTGGCAGACTCAGAAGTTTAGAAGTTGAAATAGCAATTGAGCAGATGCCATTACGCAAAGCTCCAGGACCAGATGACATACTGTCAGAATTCATAAAGAGAGGGCCAGAAGAATTGAGGAAAGTTTACAGTTGCTGTTCAATAGTGTTATTGTGAAAAGACAAGTACCAAAGGAATGGATTAAACTTAGGATTTCATGTATTCCAAAGAAGGGCCCAGGAGGCCAATTGGATCAGTGTAGGGGCATTGCCATTTCATCAAATGTGGGAAAAATATTCAGTAGGATAATGTACAGGAGACTACGTAGCATAGTCCAAAGGCTTGGACTTCTGGAGGAAATTAAGAATGGGTTCAGACCAGGCAGAAGGGTAAGTGATCACCTCTTCACATTGACCCAGGTGTTAGAATTGGTAAGGCAGAGGCGGAAGGAAGTCTTCATGGGTTTCTTAGATGTGAGGAAAGCTTATGACAGGGTATGGAGAGATGATGGGAAAAACTAAGTGGATTAGGATTTGGTAGGAACTTTCTAGGAATTCTGAAAGCATTGTATAAAGATGTAGACTGTACATTCTCATAAGGAAAGGTAGAAGTATAGAATGCACGCCTGGATATAGGTCTAAAGTAGCGATGTGTACTGTCCCCTATTTTGTTTGCCCTGTATATTAAGGAGTTGGGGGACCAGTTAATGAAGTGTAATAAGGTAATCAAGGTAGGCGACATGAAAATCCCCAGCCTATTTTTTGCAGATGACATTGTACTCATGACAGTCCCAGAAAGAACTGCAAGAGATGGTGAACATAGCTGGGGAATATGGGAAAAAATGGAGGAAAGAATTTAGCAAGGATAAAAGTAAAGTGATGACTCTTGGGAAGAAACCAGATGGGAATAAAAAATGGAAAATTGGGCAGTTCCATATTCCAGAAGGTAGGGAACAGTTAATTGAAATTGGGGAGGTTGATGAGTATGAATACCTAGGTGTTAAGACAAAAACAACAGGTAAAGGCATATTCAGCTATCTGGTGGAGAAGATTAAACAGAAAGTCAATCGTACAAAAGGAATGATTAAAGCAACTGCACTGAACAGTTTCAACAGAGCATACACAGCAAGGGTATTATGGGATAGAGTTGTAATACCAAGGATGATATATGGCTTACATGTGATTTAAATAAGTGAGGGAGATATCCAGGGAACGGAGAAAGCACAGAATGAGATGGGGAAATGGATGCTGGGAGCACCACCATGTGCAGCAACAGAAGCAGTTCTAGGAGAGTTAGGATGGAATAAAATCACAGACAGAATTGCCCCATGGGAAATGCCTGAGCCTTAGAGGTGGGGATAGGGTGTATGAGGGAAGGTTTTTCTGTCTTTTTATGGGGGGGGGGGACTACAAACGATGAGTGTTGAGGGATATATCTTGGGCCAGGGGCCCACCACAGCTGTGAGAGAGTGTGTAGGGGACTTTGCCTCGGCTCTGGTCCTGGAAAACATGGCAGCACGAGCTGATTAGGATAACCGTGGTTTCCTCCATCTCATCTATTTTTTCTTTTTTTTTCTTTTCTTTGCTTTACTTTTTCCTGGGCCACATGTGTCACACATGACTGCCTGATGACAAACTCAGACAAAAAAACAGTGAGAGTACTACCAGCCCAGCAGTGACACCAACAATTAGAAGTGTATTATTGTGCCCTAATATATTATACTTATATATCTTAGACTTACTTATAGAAAAATATTATTTTGAATATAAAATTTGGGCCCATTAATTTTGGACTAGGCAAAACATCAGACTACCAATGCCCTTTAAACCACAATGGATATGCCTGATGACAGACTCAGACAAAAAAGGGGTAGCCGTCTGAGTCTGTTATCAGGTGTCATTGGAGTCGCATTGTAAAGAATTATATTCATAGAATCGAAGAAGAACAACCTGAAAAAGAACTGAATTGGCATTAAATATACACCCACATACAACTACCCATGTTATTGGTAATTTATTTAATTGTACTCTTATACTATGTTTACATTACAACCCCATTCAACATGGCCAAACCACCTATCACATCCAACTGTCAGTGGATCATTGCAACATTTATCTTTACAAATACACCAAGGAATTTTACAACAGATTTATTTTAGTTATCATTTAATGACTTGACTATGTTTCACTTTGTTTTCATTTGATTCTTGTTGGATTGAGTCAAATGGTTGTGAACCTGTGAGGTAAGATTTTACTATTAGTGAACTTACACAAACTAAATATTGACTACAATGTCACTAGCATATGTATTTTGTGTTTGTTTTGTGGAAAATGTATATCTCTATCAAATAGAAGTTTAGATAGAGGATGTGTTTCATCAGCATGGTCTTTCAATCATGAAGGCAATGCCCCCCCCCCGAGTAATGTATCACCATGGATTAATGGCCTTAAATAACGGACCACCTGAAATTAAAAGTGTTGAAATGCGCATCACCAGCAATTAAACACATGAAGAAAAAAAATAATAATAAATGCAGGAAGTAATTGTCAATTTGAGACTTTATATACCACTAAAATACTTAAAATTCACACGTATTTCACTCTTAGATTTTATCTTTTTGGCCAACTAAAATATCGAGTTCTGTGGAGTATGCTGATATGCTGGGATCGTCTCCTCTCTTTCGGCAGCACTCCTGTCATCACCGCCAAGTGCTGCTATTGCTGTACTCGTGGACAGGGTCTACAGCCTGTACAAGTCAACAACGTTAGAGGATGATGTGTTTGTTCCTCTACATGTATGTGTGGTGCGATAGGTGGATGGTCTTCTGCTGGTGGGATTTCATCTCTGAGCATCTCTGGTCGTCTAATGTTAAAGTTACAGGTTCACCAACTTGCTTCACTCTCGCACCCTCATATTATATGTTGAGTGGCATTGTACCTGCCATATATTTATATTTGTATTTTCTGCCAAACACTCCTTTGCTTGAGAACTTTTCCATGTGTAAAGTTAAATTGAAACATCTCAATCGCGTTGAAGGAAAAAAGTGTTCCCTCCCTCGCATCCCCGTTTTCAAAACTCATGAATGCATTGACAATGCAGAATTGACTTTTTGACATGCAGTCATCTTCTGAACAATAAAGGACAGTGGAAGCTTGATGGGGAAACTACTGCACGTGTTCAGAAAGGTTATGAATTTGAGAAGGAACTGGTCCACGTGGTGAGCTGCCAAATTGATACCATCGTACTGCTACCCGAGGGTCATGCTCTCCCCCCTGGGCAAAAAGCTTATGGTCCGAGGTGACCAGTGTAGGTCAATTAAGTGATTATTGCTCTCAGCCATTTTACAACTTTAGAATAGTTCCGCAGTGAAGGAACTGTTCATTATATTACTTTTCTTTGAATTCTTGATATCAAAAAGTGGCATTCTTGATATCAAAAAGTAGTTTGTAATTCTTAATATCAAGGAGTCATTTCTTGATTTCAAAAAGTCACTTTTTGATATCAAAAAATACCAGTAAAATAGCAAAACAGCGCCTGATAGATATCCAAAAATTATTTTTGATATCCAAAAATAAGGAAATGACTGTTTGTGATAATGAACGGTCCCTTCCACATATTTTGTGCAGAAATGTTGTCCGTAAAACATGGGCTCTGTAAACATCCACAGATCCCGAGGCTAACGATTGTAGTGGGTCCATCATCTCCCAAAAACTCAATTAGTCAATGCGTGTGTCTGAAATGCTGGTCATGGCCCATGCTGGCTGCAGTGATAGACCTCTTGCGAACCGGAACCGGAAGTTCCAGTTGTGGTTCACACGCTTTCAGTGACGGATATGTCCCAATAAATTGCTAAACTGTCAATATTTGTAAACATACACACGATTTTTATATACTTACTTATTTCTATTTTATTTTTTGGGAATTGAGAAATATAACATTGGTTTTGAAAAGTCTAACTGGACACACTTCAATCAGCTGTAACAATTGTAAAGGGAGCATAACTAATTTCAACTTCCACCATTTAGCCCTGAATTTTGGATATCCATAAATGATTCATTGACATCCAAATATGATTTTGGGATATCGCTTAATCATTTATGGTTATCGATAATTCAGAGTAAAAACGAAAGAATTTTAGATCTCCAAAATGACTTTTTTGATATCCACAAATGATTTTTGGATATCCAGATAGAATATGTTGATATCAAAAATTTTGAATTTGGATATCCAAAATGGTTTATTGATATCAAGAATTCCTCTTTCTTGCTACTAGTTTTTGGATATCCAAAAACGAATTTTTGATTTCAAGAAATCAATTTTGGATATCAAAAAATTAATTTTGGATATCCACAAATCTGATTAAATGTTAATGCTTGCCATAGATATTGGCACTTAATGGTCTCATACTACAGTTTAACTGATTTCACAAGGACATGGTCATGTTATCAGTATGAACTTAATCGTTTTTGTTTTACCATATCTTACACGATGGTGTCGGACTGTGAAAACTCCCTAAATAATTCGATGTTAGTTAGGCAAAGCATTATTTCTTTCAATGACAAGTTTTTGCTTCAGTCAGAAGCATATAATGCAACTGTTTTAGTGAATAGCATACAAACGGCCCATTAACAGGACTGATATAGTGTAGTATGAGGACTGGCCACTTGTCGGAGTACTGAATCTGTCACACCCTAAACTAACATTGATCGTCTTGTGCAAAATGGGAGCAATGAACATTGTGGTTAATTGCCTTTGGTTGGTTTTGGTATACCATACTAGAAATTGGACCATATGTGTGATGTGGTACTGAGTTGACATTATTTGAGGATCAGATAGACACATTTACACTATCATCATTGTGTTCTGGGACATTTGTTTGCAATGAAGTCACTTTGTTGGAACCTACAAATACGGTATACGTGTATTGAAATACAAGGAATACAATTTATTGCAATCATTTTATTCCTCAAATTTTCATCCATAGAATAATTTATGGATATATACCTGCACGGAACAACTTCACATTTCACAAAGCGTCGGACAATGCATGGAGCAACGGATATTTGCCTTGTTTACAGTGGTTTCCTGTGAAGTCATCAAAGTCTAAGGCCCAGACCATCCAACCTCCTAGGCCTTTCTGCTTAATCCATTGTACCTAAAGTATACCATATTTGACAAAGTGATCAAAGGTTCATTGAATGATCCACAAATTAATAAACTACAAACATAATGAAAGTGGCTTATGATCTAAAGTAGAGCGGCCAGCAATAGTTTTCATAAACCAATAGTACGCCAGGTTGATCATTTTCATCGAAGAAACTTGAGTGTCTGTTAATACCACGAATTGCTGATAACCTCCTCTGGGGAAATTGGCATACAAAGATAACAAATGTGGACAAGGTACATTCACTAGTATTTTGATAACTCTGAAGAAAAAAATGTGATTCACAAAATGTCTTGATTCTTAATTTATGAGAATTAATACAACAAGAGCACCAGCTTCGCCGATTCGATTTTCTTCCAGAAAGGAAGCTGGCTTAGTTTCGTGTTTCTTTTTAACCTACCTATGTACACTGGAAAATCTATATGTAACTTAGTGTGTTCAGGGGGCTTTATGAAGTTGAGAACTGCTGATTTGTAACCATTGGTGTGACACACCGACCAACTTCAACGATTCTGTACATATACATAGCCAGGTCTTATCAAGCATATTAGCAATGGAGCATCTTTTTATGTCTACCTTTTTACGTAAACTGGCTGGGTCGTCATAGCTAATCCATTGTTTTCCATTGTACGCATAGGGCACACCGCTGTCTCGGTCAACTTTCGCTTTAAACCCACTCTTTAGCTTGTCACAAATCTTGGGAAGGAAAAAATCCTGATTATACCAACAATACAGTGACTGTTAACACTCACATTCTAGCACCGCCATACATGCTATACCAATAAACGCATCGAATTACATGTTTAAAAGTATATGACGGAAGCGGCCACACTGACAGAGACCTGTGTGATAGCAGGACCTGAAAGATATCTTTTTCACTCATTCTTTCGGATCATCCACTTCAAGTCACATTAATTATATATATATATATATATATATATATATATATATATATATATATATATATATATATATATATATATATATATATATATATACATATATCTCGTAAGCTCAACGGCTTACTTGTTAATTTATTTGAAACACTTTTAAACTAGTAAATACATTTCTATTACAAACATACATCAAAATGATCAGAGCAAAATTGTAGATGTCAACATGCTGATGACCTGATGCTTACAATTATGGGAAGGGATGTAATTTATGAATGTTACAATACCACATACCCTAATAACTATAAATTTATAATTGTGTTATAGTTATCATACATCATACCTCAGTGGAATATTCGTACGGTATTTTAAAAATTTCATGAAGACTCTCATTTGGCCCATCCCTTATGGTGGCCCTGCGGTAATTCATGGTGATATATTTACCTCGTAATATGAAAGCATGCCGGCTTCACGTGAGTATTTTCCAGCAGTTCCAGCCCCAACGGTCCTAGCACCTACACCGTTGTTGGAAGCGCTTTGCAAGGTGAAAGTTTTACCGTAGAGTGGCATTCCCACAACAAGCTTACTTTTTGGTACGCCTTGGTCAACCCATAGGCTTATTGCCTTCTCCTGCAAAATATAACGATTTGCTTATCTATCAACTAATATAAAACTGCATGGCCACCAGTAAAACAATGCTTGTACTAAACCTCATTTTGTCATGAAGACATTGACCCAATTCCATGGTGATCTGTATTTGCTGTTAAACTGTGTAAGTAGTTATTAATCTTTGGTATAACTTCAGCATTTCTCTCCATACTATTTCCACGTTTGGTCTTTCAAAAGAGGTGAGACAACAACTTTAACGCGCTGTAAATGCGATCCTGAAAACAATCATATTTTCACCAACAGATCCAGGCATTGTAATACCAGGGTGTGGTATAAAGTTCCCCGTTACATTTTGAGGTGTAAAATATCTTTGAATCAATATAGAATTTAACTTTTTTCAAATTATTCATAGAATATAAATATGTTTGGAAAACTACATCATGCCATTTTTTACAGCAGTATTAGCCTTGGTATTCATATATTTTTCATATATCCATATTATTTAGTCTGTCTAGGAGCTGTCTCTCGGTCAGGCCCGGTTCAGCAACACAAAAAGTAGTCTGCTCCTTGGCCTGAAACACTTACCAGGTTAAGGTAAGCGGCGTTGCCGCTTTCGCTCTTTAATGGGTGCAGTGGGGCATTGTGTCCTGTCTTACCATCCCAATGTGCATGAAGATCATATGTCATGAGATTAATGAAATCCAGGTACCTGAAAATACAATACGAGTTCTTCTAAATTTTCAATACGGATTATGATGTCCACGAAACAATTATCCTGTGGTACGTCTTCAGAGGGTTGATTAATGCTTTGGGCTTGGATAAAAGCAGCGTGTAAAAAGTTAAAATGATTTTTTCGGCCTAAAGCGATGCGAAGAAATGCCTTGGCGACACCACTTAGGAAACAAATGGCTATACATTTGTACACCACAAATTAATATATGAGAGTTCATTTTAGACTAAATATGACACAGGTACATGATAAGATCACGATCAGCAGAAAATTATGTAAATATCAAAACAACTGCAAAGACAAACTTACTGAACAACCACAAATCTAACAAGTACAGTACACGTGATCTAGAATCTATGAAGGCTGATGAATGTTGTAATATTTCACTTACAGCCCAAGTTCTTTGATTTCATATGCTTTCTCTATCGTGTCTTTTCCCATCCCAACAGCCGCCGTTAGAAGATAATTTCCACGCTTAAGCTCCGTTTTCAGTTCCTAATGTGAGAAGGTTAAAAGAAAGGTAAGGTGTTTGCACCCCGTGTTACAACTTATTTGCTGGTTTATTATTATGTCATGTTTTCTTTTGAAGTGATTTCTACAAAACATTCAACCTTTTTTCACAGTCGTAGCCGTAAGTGTAATCCTTTTGTCATCGTGCTTGAAGAAACGACAGATATAATATGTACGAGATTAACTTCTGCACAAGGGCAAACATATCCGCAATACTTTTCATGAACGTTATATCAATTTTACTTCGATCATAAAAAGGACAATTAACCGTTCCAAATAAATGTAGTCTACTGTGTTGAATCATTAAATAAATGTTGTTACGCTAAGAAAATTGATCATTCAACATTTCATACACCAAGAAGATGTGTTGAATGATATAAATAAATTTGTACAATACATTGTACTTCAATCACATCTAAATGTTATGCAAAGGAATCTTTCTACTAGATTATAAAGTGATATCAGGAACTTCCACAATTAAGGATTATGGATTACATGGGTACAACAAAATTACACAAGAAATTTCAAAAATTCAAAAATTTTTCTAAACGACATTCCATTCAGTATGTCATAATGAATACCTTTCATATTTATATCATTTACTCATAAATCTTTATTTAAAAGTGTTGTGCTGTCTTTTTTAATTTGTGTTTGTTGTTTAGTCTTTGTTTGAATCTGGGTGACTTGTTCACACTTTTTTTATTCAATTCAATAAGATGATTTTTACATAGTTGTGATATATATTTGTTCTCATCAAACATATTTTATTACGTACGGTCTGAGCATATATTGTTGGTGTATTCCAATCATTAATATTATCCAAACAACCAAAGGTTTCATTTCCCTTACTATTCACCCATCCATCAGAACACTCATTCATGTTTTTTTCTACTTATTTGATAATCATAATTACTATTTACTTTACCGGTAACCACAAGTGAAACAAATAAGAGCTGACAGTGCTTCAACATGACCATGAGAGTGTTTCCTAAAATCTGCAACCTTACCTTGACCAGAAGGACAAAGTTTTGTTTATCTTGTGGCGGACTGCCGCGTTTTCCTGGATATTCGTAATCCAAATCGATACCATCAAATTTGTAGGTTTTCAGAAATTGGATTATGCTTTGAATATAAGCCTTGCGAGATGAACTTGATTTGACCATTGCAGAAAACTGCGCTACTCCGGCATTCCAACCGCCTACAGCTGTTAAAACTTTGAGGTCGCTATTTTTTGCCTTTAATTGCATCACACTCCGGATCATCCTTTGTAACAAAAACAACTGTACCGTAAAACATTACACACATACATTGACAGATACTAATTGGCAGCGTTTCACAAGTGTTGATCTGTTAGACTTAGACTCGTCTTTTAAGTGCGTATTTTAGATATTCTAAATTTGAAGTCTTAATCTGTACACTCTTTGAGGTCATGTTTTCTAACATTACCAATTTACTCGGTTGCAGTTGCATCTTTATGTGTCACCTGAAAAAACATGAGCAAGTAACCCATACTATTTAGACACAATTTCAAAGCAATTTAGGTGTTACGAAAACCAAGGCGTTTGGAACAGATGCAGTAAACAGGTGATAGAATACAAAGGATTTGTAACAGTTGTAGCAAACATGTGACAGAATGTATACGTAAGCATTTAAAACAAATGTAGTAAACATATGATAATGTAATCGTATGCATTTGGAGCATGCCGATAAATATGTGATGTTAATTAATCTATCACAATGCTTCTACTGTCATTCCTTAAATAGCCCTTTAAATTAAGGTTTTCACCGCGAAATCAAACGTTTTGCTTGCTTGATAATATCAAATTTTCAGTGGTTTTAAATCATTTTTAAGAAAATGAATCAGAAACTGAACTGAATAAAAATCATGAAAATTAGGTCTTGGCTTTGTTATGTTGGTGTGTATTTTATTTTTGATTGAATGAATTAACCGATTTTTTACAGGAAAGTACATGATGCTTCTCAGCAAATCTTCATATTACCGTCGTTTTATTTCACTTCATGGAACTAAATGAGTTAGAAGTGTTGCAGTTTTTCTTGTCTGCCAACAAGGAACGTGAATGTGTTAAGAAATGAAATGCATTTACAGTAACGAACACACAAAATGTTCAACTGACCTAATGGATAAAGGCCAGTGACTTGGAGACAGGATTTTTTGTTTGCTGTACTGATAACACAACTTAAGAATAAAAGAGACGACAGTCGCCACACAGTCTTCGATCAAATAAAGCAAACTTGCGAAGATAACCAGATGTTGTCTGTATCACTGTTTTCGTTCCATTTTTTGCTGATCAAAGGCATATCAAATGTGAATTCTAGCTGAATGAGACTAAGCAGACCCCTATGCTTCACCTCAAGCACTTTCCATATTTCAGGGTACCATGCCCCAAGTCAAGCACTCCCCACAGTGTAGGGTACCGTACCTCAAGTCAGGCACTCTCCGTGGTACAGGTTGGACCACGGAAAATTATTGGTTTAATGTATATCTCTTACAACACAAACAACACAAAACAAAATAATTTACGAACCACAGAAACGAGTTAAAGTAATATAAGTGAAGCCCACACCAACAGAATCAGGACCAGTTTTGTTTTATTTTTTGTCGCATGAAGTTGGTCCAGATTAATCACACACATTCTTCGACCATAAATATCAATCTCTCACAAAACAAAGTGACAGAAGTGACTACATACTTAACAGTTTATTAGATTCAAAGCCAAAATGTTCACATTTTCATTCATTGTTCTAATTCAATAGTATTTTTTGTAAATTTTTGTGTGTTAAAAAACACATTATATATAGGGAATCTTGCCTAAGCCCAACACCTCGATTTATCTTTTGAAAAGTCAAAAACTTACGCATCGTCATTCCATTCCACTTTCAGAAGTTTGTTTCCTATTTGCTTACTGAAGGCATATATTATGTGGGTACACAGGCTTGGGTCGATATCTCTGGGAATAAATTTTCCATCCGATGGACGGTATTGTGCCCAGTTCGTATAGTAGCACACCTTTTTGTCAGCTAAAATAATATGCATATAGAAAGATACAGTAATGTATGTATGCATGTATGTATGTATGTATGTATGTATGTATGTATGTATGTATGTATGTATCAATTGCAAAAATCCCCCAGATATATTGGCCATTTCTTATACATCGTATTAATGAAATACACTGTCGATCGGTCCACTGTGGAATGGATAATTAACATTTCGTCATATCAGTTCCTGGGTTATATAATATACTCTTGTAACCGGAATGACTGTCGCTACCCAAAACTGTGTTAGGAACATTGCATAATGAAACCATAAATTTGAAATGTCCTTTCAGAATTTTGCACTCATTCAAAGCAGTGGTTTTGTTATCATGGTTATGACTTGAGTGTAGGTTGAAATACCGACAGTGTGTTTTCAGGCACTTGTTTTTGTAAAGTATTATCTGGCAAGGCCTGATTTAGTTGCCGTACAGCAGCCAGAATATAATTTGCAGGCCATTCACCTCTTTTCTCCCCCTTTTAGTTTTTAAGTGTGTTGGCATCGGAATGAACAACTTCACTTGGAAACACCAACATTAGTTTGGGGTAGGTTGAAGAAAAGTGAATAAAATGATTAAAACTCGTCTCCCGTCTCAGTGCATGTAGGTTCACGTCTGCTTGTTTATGTTTTGCTCACCTTTGCCTGAGGTGCGAAGAACAAACAGCGGAAGTAGGCACAGAGCCAGTGAACAGAGTCTCAAACCTTCCATTTTTGACCTGAAATGGGCATCGAAACGTACGTTACATTAACCGTAAATAGGTTTGTTTATTCACCAACACAAACTCCATGCAAGTCCTTGAAGTGTTCTTTTCATTCTTGAAAGTAGACTGGAACAACATTGCTGACAAACATGTAGGGCATCCTGAGTTGGGCAAATTTTATGCCATGCCAAAACCCAGTGAACTCTTCCCCTCTCTCGTTCTCTCTCTCTCTCTCTGTCTCTCTCACACACACACACACACATCTCTCTCTTTCTCTCTCTCTCTCACACACACACGTATGCGCATGTCAGTGTCACAAACACACACACACACACACACACACACACACACACACACACACACACACACACACATTTTCACTCATAATTATTGCATTGACAGTTCTCCAACGTCAGTACATTTCGCTATATTTCCACAATGTCACCATAGCTCAAAATACATACACTCGAAAATCAAGATGTTGCTACATACCTTTCAGAATCTCGTAATTGAATCTACTTTTTGCTAACCAAGGCATGGAAACAATGAAGTAATAGACAGCACTTTCTCAATACAACGAAACCTATGTTTCAGAACCTTTGCTGTCTCATTGGCAATTGAATCCTCCACATTTCATTATTCGTTGCATTTTTTGTACATTGTACTGCTGATCAAGTTATGGTTTGGTTTGCCAGCGTTGTCAAACAAAATCACACAGAAATGCTTGTCTAGTTTTTCTGGAGCAAATATCCAATTATTACCAATTAAACTGAATCATGTTTCATTTTATTCTCTGGCAGATGTTCTTCCTTTGAGATCTCATCTTCATTTTATAGTTTGTATCTTGTATTAGAATTTATTTTACATCAAATGACGATGTGGTTTTGGTTATTATTTATTCCGTCAGAAAAAAACTGACAATTTGTTTGAACGTGCACATGACCACATGCTTCAACAAATTTTACCATGGTAATGATGGGATAAGCTGTCAAAATGCCCAAAACTGCAAAAGTGGAATACATGATAACTTCATTATTTCGTACTTTGCAAGACCCCTTAACTGTACATTGCAAGTTATGACATTTGCACCCTGAATATTGTAATGTTCTTGATCTGACAATGGTTTGTCCAAAAACATAACTCTGTAACTATCATAGAAAGCCTAATTATACTTGACCTCTCCAGGGAAGAAGCTTACTTACCGTTACTGGATAGATCGTCTGTAGAGTGATAGACCTGTCGGTGACTTGAGCTTATATAAGAATTACAGCTTTGGCAACATGTGGTTCGATCACATAAAAATTGCAGTGTCTGTTTCTCATTTGGCATAATCTATTTATTTTCGTGTCGTTTTGTTCTCTGTATTGTTTGGGAGTGTGCGAATTGGGCGATTCTTGATGGCGAAAGTCTCTTTGGACAGAACACAGTCTCGCATTAAACAAATAAGCAACATCCCTTTCGCAACTTATGAAAGAGAATCACGTGAGTCAAGAGTACATAATGGAAACAGTTATGAATATTGAAAACCCTGTGTGTCCTGTTTACACGTTCATCAAAGTATTCATCTCAAAACGTATCAAGGAAAGCCGTCAACGTCTGTTCTGATTGGCACCGTAAACGTTAAATTGACACACGTTTGATGTCATCTGTGTATTTACTAAATGGATTATTCTTCATACAATCCTGCCAATGTTTCGGCTTCAGAAAGTAATATTTCTTTTCCTGAAATGAAACGTTGTTCTTCCACTGACTTGAACAGAATTGTCCAAAATCCTAAACTATGTGGATTTTCTGGGCACAGAACTTGTGCTTTTCTTCAAAGACTATTTTATTAAGTGCAAGTATTTCTTTGATAAAGTTGACTTACTCGTGTGATATGTTTAGACATTATGTGTGAACTGACCGGTACTGAGTGCTCCTTGATATAACTATGAGACATGCGTGCAATGCTTCACATATCACAGATGGATGTGTTAAAGTATTATACTCGCCGTTCATATGTATTAAATAATTACACCCGCCGTTCAGAGATATTGGGCAATGTGTGAAGAATCATTCAACAAGAAAATGCAAAAATGAAAGGGAACAAATTAACCACAGGGAACCTGCACCACTCCAATAGCCCTATTATTACTTTGTGTGTGTGTGTGGGGGGGAGGGTCGGAGGTACAGTCTTAATGTTGCTTATGGAAAAAGATGGCAGAACGAATGCCAGGTATGTACACTTTACGCATATCGTTTACGACAGTCTAATGGGCATCAGACCATCGAAGTAAATTCCCCATCCCCTGAACGGTATTGTGCCCATTTCGAATGGCACGAGGGTTGGCTGAAAAGTTCGAAGCCTAGCTGTGAAAAATGCAAAAGTCGATGGTTTTCATTTATTTCTCTGCATAGTCTACTTCCACGTTTACACACTTTTGCCAGCAATGATTCAAGACGTGGATACCGGTCAAGAAGAAATTTTCTTCAGCCACCCTTAAAAAAAAAGTCATTCACAGCGACAATGACGTCATCATTACAAGGAAAATGGCGACCGCCTAGTTCCTTTTTTTCAATTTGGGAAACCGGCTGACCGGGTTGAATCGTGTGAATAAGGGGGGTGGTCAATCATGGATTGCTGAAATGGCAACTACTGATTTGTTTACAAACAGGAGCATTGTCTTGGTAAAACAGGACTCCTTTAGTGAGAATTCCCCGTCACTTAGCTTTGATACATGTAGCTTCACGCAGTTGTCTCAGTACGTCTGCATAATATCTTCCATTGATAGTCTGGCCTTTTTCAAGAAAGTCAATCAGCAGATGACCCTTGGAGTCCCAAAAGACAGAAACCATCAACTTTCCGGCAGAAGGAACAGTCTTGGCTTTTTTATTTGGGGGGGGGGGGATGATCCCAGATGCTTCCATTGTTTAAACTGAATTTTTGTATCTGGTTTAATGTGACGAACCTAGGTTTCATCCATGGTTACAAATCAGACCAAAAAATCATCGTGATCTGCTACAAAACAGCATTGTCGTGGGACGACATGAATCTAACACGTTTCTGATCCGCTGTCAAGAGCTTTGACACCCACTATGCAGAAACTTTTGCATTGCCAACTTCTTGGTGATAATGTGCTCAAACCTCTCATGAGAAATGCCCACAACACTGGCATTATGTCCAGTGGTCAATCGTTTATCAGCCATCGCAATGTCATGATCATGCACCCGGGTCATGTATTCGGAGATGGTTGGTGTTGTAGGCCCTCCTTGATGCGTCACCGTCCAGGGTGTCTCTGCCACGCTTGAATTCTGCAGCCCACTTCGTACCAGTGGATACAGAAGGGGCATCATCCCCTAAAGTAGAGACTATGTCGTCATGTATCTGTGAAGGAGTTAGCCCTTTCAGTCGCAGGTACTTGATGACTGCCCTATAACCACTTTTGTCCATTCCTGGTGATTTCAATGGGTAGGTTCACAAAATAGTTTGGTACAAAGATACTTATCACACAGCAGTTGCAGTTCTTATGTCTGTGATTCACTTTTCAGCCACTCACTCCAGCTTAAGGTATGTAAATGAATTAGGACTTAGTGACACGTGTATGTATTGATATATCCCACTTAGTCTTAGAACTTTTCAGTATAGTATGTATGTATGTATATATATATATATATATATGTATATATATATATATATATATATATATATATATATGTATATATATATATACATATATATATATATATATGAATGTATGTATGTGTCAGCTGCAGTATTGGCTGACCACTTCATGTACGTGCTCTTATTGATGAAATAATGTTAAGGTGCCTGCTGTCACTTAGGGTGCATATCACATTGTGGCACAATGTAATATGTGAGGGGCATTGTATTCAAGGGGTCTGATTTACACTTTGAGGCAGGATCACAACAAATTTTTTGGCATACAAAGCTTGACATTTACGGTGATGTATAACTGAGGTAGCCATTTTTCTGGTGCTGTTTTCCGTTAAAAGGAATAGCTTTATTATTGAATTTTTAAGCGTCTATAATTAATATTGATGATTTTTTTCCACTTTTGAGCTTAAAAAGAAGCATTTAAAATTGGAAATATTGCCAAACAAAAAGGGTACTTAAGTTATATATTTTTTCACATAGCCATTAATTTCACAAAGATTCATCCATCCAGTTTTGAGCGAGGCTTTCTCAAAATTACTCAGTCTTGTAAAAAAATCGGTTTTTGAGATATTCGCTATCAAAGATAACCAAGGACATTTGCTGACAAATGACATCTGCTCGGGCCATTAAGTAGGATGACTAAATTCTAATCCCTTAAACTCTGTCAGAACTTTCACCTACATACTTACAAACAATATAGTGCTTCTAATCAGTCACCTGTGAAATAATCCGCTCACCTTTAAAGACACATCCAGTGAGTCTTTGACTCTGAATGGTTATCTAAACATCACCATTATTGATGGCCACCACATATAAGAGCCAATTAACTGATTGACTCCGTAAAGCTTGTACTTACAGGGGGACACTTTTTCATCTTAAAGTTCTGCATAGAAGTAAAAATGTTACAGTGAAACTATTTGTGATGGATAAAGATAAGCATTTCATCATCCCAAAAGTACCAAAAGCTCAATTTCATTGATTTAAAGTTCTCAGGTAAGCTCCCCCGTTACATTATATGATCTTGCAACTATAATGAGTGTCATCACTTAAGATTATTGAAAGGAATATTGCACAGTGAAAAAAGTTTAGTTTAAACATATTTATGTTAACTGGACAACGCTATAGTACCTGGAGATGATACTAAAAAGTGGAATCTCCGGACACAGAGAGATACACAAGTATATACACAACACACAAGACAATACAATAGATACCAAAACATTACCAAATCAGCTGCAAATGGACACTCTGGTGATAAGCGGAGGAAAGACAAACCGAAACAAAAAAACAAAAAAAAAACCCTCCAGACAGGCACTGTTAATTACCTATTGAAACGTCGTGAGTCCATAATGTGTTGCTGGATAGCTTCGCATATCTGTAAGTTAAGATCACTGGAAAAGACATTATTGCCAAACAGGAAAACCTCAGCCTGTCTATCACAAGCCTCGTGAACAATAGGATAGGAGTGAACCCCAGGAGCAATAAGTGGGATTATAGAGTTTTGAAGTTTTTGTAAGGTGTTGTACTTTGGACAGTAAAATACGAAATGTTTGAAGTCTTCTGTAGGGTAGGAACAAGCGCGGGTAGGTTGAGGGATAATGCTGACTTTGTAAAAAGATTGCAATTCAATTTAAAGAATCCAAGGTGCAATTGTGTGTGGCAGATGTAAGAAATTCTTCCTGTCCAAAGAGTTAGAGATCAGGCACTAAGTCTGGCAAGAAGCATTGTTTTTAATTTCGATTTAAACATTTAAAGGGATAAAGAGTAACTTATGTTTGAAGGAATATTGGTCCGTTGTGTAATGGCATCAGGAACAAATAGGTGTTCTAAACAAGAAGTTCTACAGTTGATTGGACGTATAGAGCTGGATTTTTGGAGTGGTCGACCAGTGGGAGTTTGCGGTAACAGGCTAGAAAGGTAGGTAGGGGTCAGGCCATGGTACACCTTATAAAGAGGGGTTAACTTCAAATATTTGCGTCTATTGGAAAGGGGAGACCAGCCAAGTTCACTGAATAACTTGACATGTGACGTGTGTCGGAGCACTTCTGTGCATATTTTGGTGGCACTTAATTATATCGATTCGAGCCGATGGGACAGCCCTTGACCACAATTGTCAAAGAAAATGCATCCGTATTCAAGTATTGGGTGAACAAAGGTACAGCAGAGTGTGTTGAGAGCTTTACGAGAAATTTTGTATTTGAAGTTTTGAAGTAGAGAAACTCTCTGACTGGCTTTATTTATAATCCGTGTGACTTGAGCATGCCTAGATAGATTCTGACTAAGTGTAAGACCAAGATGGGTATGAGTATCTGTCTCCAGGATAGGTGATCAATCCAGGGTGACGGGGGGATGCTAAGGGTTCACCTGCTTAGTAGAAAAGACCAGATATACTGATTCGATAGCATTGAAAGTGAAAGATCTGTATTTAAGCCACAAGAAGACTCAACCAGAGTAATGACTATTTTAAGAATGCAAGTGTCATCGGCGAACAGACGGACATCACATGTCAGATTGTCTACTAGATCATCAATGTAAAGCAAGAAGAAAAGCAGACCCAGAATGGAACCTTCGGGTACACCGGCTTCCATTGGTAGCCACGAGGAAGACTGACCCTGAATAGTGACTCTTTGCAGTCGGTTAGACAGATAGCTTTCTATCCAGGCAACCAGATGCTGTGGTAGGCCAAGTTGCCGAAGTTTGAAGAAAATGCCCGGGTGACACACCTTATGAAAGGCCTTGGATACATCGAGAAATACCACTCTGGCCTTTTTTGACAGTTCAAGACCATTGTATATACTTTGATGTAAGTAAGCAAGTTGGTTAATGGTTGAGTCGCCGGCTTTAAACCCTACTTTATGGATGTGAGGAGCCCGTTGATAGAGAAGTATTCATATAGGACAGTATAGACTAAACGTTGAAAAACTTTCGAGAATTTGCAAAGAAAAGATACCGGACTGTAATTATTATCTGTCTGTTGGACTTTTTTAAATAGCAGAAAAAACTGACCACTTCCAGGACTTTGGAAGGTAAGCTTGATTCAAGGAAAAATTAAAATTTTGGTAAGGGAGTGACATATGGAGCAAGCCGTGTTCGTGAGCAAGATATTCCCTATACTGTGGGGACCGCAGGTTGAGTTGACTACCAGAGAGGATAAGACTTTCCTAACATTCACTTCTTGAAAAGCTATGTCCTGTAACCGAACTTCAGTTCAGTAGGCAAACTCATGCAAGGGAGGGGCATCAATGTCCAATTGGGTTTTGCATTGACTGTCAAAATTTGTATTAAAAAACAGAAACTTCAAAGGAAGTAGTTTCGTCCTTCAGAATTTTTGCATTCTTTCGGAACAATAAAACTCATTCCACACTACGGTGACAGTTAAAGACTTTTTGAGTCATTATAGTTGTCGTCCTTGTTCAAAAATTGCGTTTTCTAATATTTTGATTATTTAGATCAATTTCCCATATTTGTGTTTTATACTTTTATGTTAGGTATATACAAAACATGAGATAAACAAATTACTTATCAAAATACAGCATAATGTCATGATCACGTATAAGTCTCCTATGTTTTGCTTCAATTACACATTCAGGAAATTTAAGTTCCTTGTTGAAATTGTCCTTTATGTCTTGAACAAGTGGGCATAACTGAAGCACTTGTGCTTCATTCTGTATGTGCCCAGTCAAGCATGAACACAGTCGTTGTTCCCGGGGGATTCGAGACCATCTGGCAGTCTCCACTTTCTGTCTATGAGATGATAGCCGTAATCTCGAGAAAGATGCCCGTATATGCTTTGGGATATTGGTACCCATGGCCTTATTCTATACATTATGCACTGACAGGTCAGAATTCATATTTCTGGAAGTCAGGGATTTTGATCTTACAGAATGACTCGCTTTAATTTCTGTTTTAATGCAGCCATCCCATCCTATAAATCACCATCTGAAAATAACTATTTCATATATCTGCCTGTAGCACTGTTGCAGTTTCTGGTGAGGTCCATAGCAAACATGAAAGGGTCATCTTGGATGCCCCGTCTCTCATTCACCATTTTCCTAAATAAAATTCTTTGCTTATGCCTGACTAGTCCCGTCAAAGGGGGTATCCTAATTCTATAAGCCATAAGTCATTTGGGGTCTGACGTCGTACGCCTAGTTGTGTTTTCATGGCAGCATTGTACAGTGATTCTACGTGTTTCAGGTTCACGTTACTGAATATTGTTATACTCTATTATTAAATATGTATGCAAATTTGGACAAAGGTCAATAAACTACTACTACTATTACTACTACTACTATATCAGTTGACTTATTGCATAAGCTTTAATAAAACATGACAGGAGTGCAAAACGTCATAGATTGCAGATTGGTTTGTTGAATCGTTACACCTGTTGTTCAAATGGGTCTTAGGGGGAAGTGTGAAATGTTTAATTTGATATTTCAATTTTTTGCGGCGGGGTTGCAATTCTAATGCATCGCAAAGAAAAAAATCAGGCAGAGCCAATTACAAGTATGTACATTGTATGCATATTTTTTATGGCAGCCCAATAGCCACGGGGCTTAACATTACAACCCCTTGAAAATACAGACTTATGATGACAGCAAACTGCCATAAGAGATGCAGAGATGATTTAATTGGATTGTATCACCCGCATTGAAATTGAAATAGTGGTTTTCCAAACAAAATCGCGAAAGTGGATTTGCCTCTGAAACTTTGAGCGTTTTTTTAAGTTTTTGTCAGCGCGTGCGTCTGTGGTTTTGTATCTTATTTTATGTTTTGGGAATTTTTTGAGGTTTCGGTTTGTTTTTTAAATCATATTGCAATTCCCCGCTTAACGGATTAATCAACCTGTGTTTCCGCATCCAATACTTGCTCCGCACAGCAAGCAAATGTTCAGCAACAGTAAATATATAATTGATTCACCTAACGTATGCATGCCGTATTGCACCCCTCCCCCAAGCAGAAATGAAATGCTCTAACTCTCAGGAAATTCAGGCAGTTACCAGAATAGTTTATTTCTTCGTGGGGAGTCGGCATAGTGCAGCATGCACATAATGTGAACATGTTGGTGTTTCAATGACAAAATTGGAAAAGGACAGGTTATATTTTTGCAAATTTAATAGAAGGGTTTCCATACAGGAAGACAAGATGGTCTTTTACCTTGGGATTTTTTTGGTGAGACTGTATCTCTGTATCGCAGACGCTAACTGAAAGGGGACCCTTTCAGCGTGCTCTTACTTTATAAGACCCAATAGGACTTGAATTAGAGTCTGGGATGCAGTGTTACACAGAAAAGAGTCTAAATCTTGTTTAGTTTAACTTAATTATATTTTCAATTTTATATTTGGAAATTTACTACACTTTAGATTGAGGACACTGGAAGCAGGCGGTAGGCATTCAATGAACGAGGAATCATGTATTGAATCTATACATACAGTCAATCAATTTGAACAGATATATACATATACATACTCATACATACACATATAACAATGCAGTATATTGTTAGTTTGTGATAAAATATGTATATAATGATTTGGGAGACTAGTATTAAGGTCACATTTGAACGTTGTCACATCAGGTACCCACAGTTTAGTATTTATACAAATACTAATTAGGCACACACTAGTTATTGTCATAGCCATTATTTCAGGGTATAAAATGAGACCAATATTCAATGTGTATAACAAGTTCACATGCATGTCCGTCATGCCTAAAACTAAGCTCGTGCATTTTAGTCCATTCGATTAGGATGAAACACAAACAGTTGAATAACAGTTTTGTTTGTAACACTCTGTGTCATACTTAGTCTGGATAATATTTCTTTATACATATTGAGAAACCGTTGATGCTGTGCGTATTTATCTTAGCTTTTATTATGGTGGTAGTATCGTTGAAAAGGTGACCCAGCTGATGCCTTATATACTGCTATATAGAGACGAGATGTTCTAGTTATAAATATATTGTTCCTACTCTACTTCTCGTGTTGTAATGATGTATGATAGTGTTGGGAAATATCGGAAGGCTGTTCAAATATGTTGCCAATTTATCCTATGTTAATTTGTAATGCAATTTGAAAAGCTGAAACTTATATATACCTTCAAGTTTTAGAATTTTCAACTGTTTAAATATGGGTTCTGAACTAGCATCAAATGCACTAAATTTTATTGCACGACCAGCTCGTTTTGGAAGAGTGGAAAGTCTCTTTAGTTTATGTCCCCATGCTAGAATGCAATAATTCAAATGAGGTAGCATTACTTAGTTATAAAGCATTAGCAGATTTTTAATTGAAATGAATCGTTTCAGCTCATTTGAAATACTCACTTTCTGAGAGACGTTCGTTAAAATCTTCTGTTTAAGTTTGTTCCCGTTCTTATTTTGATCTAAAATTAATTCCAAGAAGTTAAACTCATTAACACGAGTTTTACAGTATCTTTTTCAAGAGATGGGATAGATACCTTCTTAAAAGGCTGATAAAATAACTGATTTCATTTTCGGTACATTCAGAGATAACTTGTTTATTTTTGAACCAAGTGTTAACTTTGTCTGGCTCGGCATTTATAATTTGAAAAATGTTATTGTTGGGGTTCTGTGTACCCACCATATGTACAGTACTATTGGATAATGTGGTGTCATATGCACATATAATAAATTTGATGCCTCTATAATGTCGTTGATGCCTATTATAAACAACAGGGGACCTAAAAATCGATTCTTACGCACGCCAGTCGTCAAAGATTACATATTTCTTATTGTTCAGATAGCTTTATAACAACTTCAGACTAGTGTCCCTTGTTCTATAATAGAAGAGTTTCTGTAGAGAGATTTTGTGATCTAGAGCATTAGACGCCTTGGACAGATCCATATATGTATATATATATATAATATATATATATATATATATATATATATATATATATATATATATATATATATATATATATGTGTGTGTGTGTATATATATATATATGTATATATATTAATATATGTATGTATGTATGTATGTATGTGTGTATGTGTGTGTGTGTGTGTGTGTGTGTGTCTCCTTGATCCATTTCAGTAAAAATCACGTCTATGAATTCATATGCAGCTGGTTCAGTCGCGTGGCATTATCTAAAACCACAATGGTTCGGTTAATAGAGATTCTTTGTCTTAAATTACTGATGGATCTTGTCAAAAATGACCCGCTCAAAAATTTTGGAAATTGAGGAATAACAGAAATAGGCCAATTGGAACTTGTGTATATTTTCACAATTTACGACCTCTCTAAAACTGTGACTCACATTTTTAACACTTGATGACAATGTAGATTGTTAAAGGGCTAAACAAATATGGTCACCGGATCCTCTGGATCCCCAATTTTTAACGAATTTTCACTTCTGTTACCATTTGGTTCATGCATGCATTCCTGTTGATAACCATGCAAGCCAATCAGGATTTCTATGAGAATTCCTATATTTGACTTCTTCTCCAAAAACGTTTGCCAGTTTCACTTTAAAGTTGGTGAGCATGTATCTTGGGTTGATCTCTACCAATTGTGTTCAAGTGGTCACAAATTTATGTCCAGCTGAACTGATAAGTCACAATTTTGTTCTGTTTCTTTATTGTATGGTAGTTTCAATATCATTTGTAATAAAGGTGGGCCTACTTCATTTTGCTCTGTTCATCACAGACCAGCTGACCATGGGCTCCTCAGTCCTCTTGTTCATGCTTTTTTAGCTCTGCTGACTTGTCGGTCAGCAGAGCTAATAGAATCCGTTTGCGTCCGTCGTCCGTCTGTCCGTCCGTCCGTCTGTCCGTCCATCCTTCCGTCCGTCTGTCCGTCTGTCGTTAGACTTTTTATATTTTCGACTTCTTCTCAAAAACCGCTGCATAGAATGTTTTGATTTTGCACATGAATGATCCCCCGGTGGACTTCTACTAAGTTTGCAAAGGAGATGATGATGCAAAAATTTTCCTATTTTTCATGAATTTTTTAATTTATTTTTGGAAAAAAATTTAAAATTTCTTCATCTTAAGAACTACGAAGCCAATTGCTTTGATATTGCACATAGGGTCACCTGGGGTCAACTAGTTCTCATTTTGGCCACCAGGTGGCGCTGCGATTTTTTCCTATTTTTTATGAATTTTTGCGTGTTAAGGCTATTTTCGACTTCTTCTCCAGAACAGCATGATAGAATTGCTTAAATTTTATCAAAATATAGTTGAACATTAGAAAATGAAAGCGAAAATAATGTGGATATGTTAATTTTTGACAAAGTTATGCGATATCAGACTTTGTGACTGTACGTGAGTGCTGCCACTGTACACCGGCAGCCATTGAAACAGCAAGGTATGTCAACTGATAATACGTGTACTACCATCAGCAGAGCTTATAGAATCCGTTTGCGTCCGTCGTCCGTCTGTCCGTCCATCCGTCTGTCCTTCCGCAAAATTTATTTTAAGGACAAACTTTGCTACCACTCTACATACATGTATATAGCTGTACAAATCTAGACTGCAGTCCTTGTGTTCCAATACTGTAAAAGCAGATCCCAGTCAGCAGAGCACAGGACATCATGATCCTCTTGTTTTTCACTTTTTATAGTTTTCACTTACTACATGCTAGGTTCTCTTTAACCTTGTGGGAGTGTACCTGGATTCGATCAGCACTCTATGCAATACGTGGTGCTTGTAGTATTTTGAGTTTCAATTAATTATTCAAATTAGAAATTATTGATCAGTAAACACGTTTATATTAACACTTTTACTGAAGGAATGGCAACACCTTTCACATATTGGATAATGCCTCAATATGGTGAATCCAAGGCCCACGCTGAGTACTAAACAATAGTAGGAAAGTACCTATAGGGTTTCTTTTGGTGTTGTTGATTTTGACATTGAAAGATCAAACATGTTCGCTTATATATCAGCAATGGTTGAGCCTAGGCCCAGAGTTACTAAACTATCATAGGGACGTACCCGTGGGGTTTAACTTGGTGTTATTAGTTTTGACCTTGCGTTACCTTGAACGGTGCATTCGGCATAATGGCTTATATCTTGATAAAAGTGGTTCCTGGCCTTTGTCGTTTAAAAGAGAACTCCAGCAGTGTGTGAAGACTAATATTGCAAATAGTGAAGCTGTTGGCACAAAGAGGTGACTGATATTATTTAAGAGGTCATGGGGGCATTTCAGTCTCACAATGTAAGGTCATCTATGCGCTGAAGTAAGTGTTATGTTTACAAAATTTCAGCACAAATGGCAAATCAAACTTGAGAAAACATTACACTTGACTTGGTGGAGGTGCGCATGCGGCAACTGCGATAAGGACGGTCTTGTGCGAGCCCTCACAATTTTACTCACCTTTTTAATGGATATGATCGGTAATCCTTACCTAATGTGAGAGAATTTGACTTTTCATGTGTACGGATATTATGTTAAAGAAGACTTTTTGACGTTTGGTCTAAGGTAGGATGATTTGAAGTGAAATACACGAGACCCTTCTTTCTTTGAAACTCCCGCCTAAGGATTTGTATTCAATCATGAATGGTCAAAATGGATGAGGCGTTGGTGATATTACCAGTTCAAATAGCGAGTGTGGTAGAAATACAGCAGCTATCAAGAGACCTTGGGATTCGCTTACTCATAATGGTGAAACACCCCCACAACAACGTGCAAGAATTAAACAGTTATCTCCAGAAGCTTTCTTGGACATACTGAGCGATCCTAGAATTGTTGCGGTCTTACAAAAAATAGTGACAGTGTTGTATGTGTGTGTGTGTGTGTGTGTTGGCACAAGAAAGTCTATTTATCTTGACTGGAGTAGCAGCTAAGGTGCCGATCACCCGGGTGTGAAAGAGAACCACGGTGAACACGTCTTGTCAGCTTGCTATTTTCGTCTTGCAGGGAGACCTTCGGCTTATGTTTTCCAATGATATCAAATTACCCCCGGGGAGGGGGCCCTTCCGCATTTTTGGGGGGGGGGTGTGAGGCTCGACCTTTCAAAACTCACCCTTTGTTACCTGATATATTTTCTGTGGAATGCGTGAAACCTTATTTCCCGCCTGTTTTCATAAGTGGATCTCCGATTTCCGAGGCAGATAATCATACACATCTCGGAACTACCATGGGTCGTGACTTATCTTGGCGTGCCCGTGTCACACGGATTACCAATAAAGCTGGTCAAAGAATGTCCTTACTCCACAGGTTTAAGTATAAACTATCACGCAAATCCCTAGTCAAACTGTATTGTTCTATGATTTTTCTAATTCTTCAGCACGGTTGTATATTGTTCGCCAACTGTGGTCATGTGCTGTCTGATGGGGGAAGCCCCCCCCCCCTCCCCCATCTGATATTACGTAGTGGTCTCTGTGTTCACGCTTGAAGAGTGTAAGAATTTGTCGCTAATGTTGAACTATTTTATCCACTGTTGCGGTTCCAGTTATACTTAAAATCAAAGTTTGACGAAACCAAACACTCGTTCCTTAAACCTATACAACACGTAAATTTTCCATCCAAGGAGATTCGATCAGCCACTTTTGAGCCATGGTGCTTCAAAATCTAAAAGATAATGGCAGTGAATTCCGTATGTAAAAAATACACAGCTTTGAAAATAAAGATCAATTGCAAAGTTGAAACATCAAGGAAATGAATTTTTAAAATGTATTATACTGAAGGTTTATCGGAGCACGTTTCTGAATGAAATGGGCTTTCAATAACTAAGTATCCACAGGGCCACATGTCATGCCTGTGGCAAGCTAACATTGTAATTAAATAGGTAGTACCACGGAAAGTAAATTGACCGCCTTGATCCAAAGAACATTTAATTTCGAAATTGGTGTATATGCAAGCACTGTAAATATATTCAATGTTCACATATTTACCATATCATCACTTGCTCTTGTCATCCGTATGTTCCTGCGTGACATTGAAAATGTTGATACATACTTAAAGCTTTGATGTTTTTAAAGCAATAAAAATGTTCGATCACAATCATAACAGCTTTCACATTATCGTTTGTTTTTGCCAGCTAAGGGTGTTTTTTTTTTTTGTCGGCTGCCGCTCCTTGGCACCCAATTAGCTCTCTAGTTGCATTCGCACATGCCTTCACGCACTGCAACTGCTACAGTCACATCGAACTGTGACATTTGAGATGACCTTTACCTTACTATGATCGAACTCCTATACACTTGAAACTATATCTACTATAGTATAAAAGATTTTGAAGATTTAAAAATTTAAGAAGCCCTCATTTCCATAATTTTGAAAAGTATGACCTCTCAATATAAAAAGCCGAGACTTTAAAAACATGCAGTGTTACAATAGCTACAATGGGAGCCCAACATGATCAAAATTGGATAAAAATTGACCAAGTTATGGCTAGAAGAAAGCCACCATCGAAAGTGGCCTTTGACCTTTAAGGTAGCGGAGGGGATTGAGCTATAACGGCAAAATCGTGACCCGACGGAAAATGATGTTTTTCCATTTCCGTAAAGTTTGGCACTTTAACTTTCTTGTCACCAAACATGAATACCAAAAAAGCAAAATTTATGTGATAAAAAAGGGAAAAAACATGACCATGTTTTAGCTGGCTGCAGCATGAGCATGTCTCGTTACAAATGTATGCTAATTAGTCCGCCAAAGTTTGGATAGCAGTCGGCTGCTTTCCACAATCCAGGACCGTAGCAACGACAAGCGACCGACTGTGATATTTTGAGGTGCGCTGCCACCAATTCTTGTATAAGCTGCTTGACAAGATTAGGACTGATTAATTGGTTTGTTGTGGTGATCAAATGGCCATGTAGATAACTAAATCGATGGGCTCATGTTTTCCTTCTCAGAGTGTGATAAAAAAAATAATAAGGGACGATAAAAGGTGGCGATTGTCAAAACGGCACCTGGCGATGGACGTGAGCCTCAGTGTGTTTCAATGAAGGGGATTTCAACCTATGCGTAAATCGTTACTCAGAATCATGGCATTGTATACATTATAAAGGCTTACAACCCTTTCTACAGTCTTGCCGTATTAGGGATTTTTTTAAACACCAGGCTTCGCATGGTAGATTTTTTCCCTCCGCGCATGCCCGACATGCCTGGTAACGCTATCAAGCTTTCCCGGGGTAACAGTAGGCCGTGACCAACACGGCGTGACAGCAAAACCCATAAGGGAATCGACATGCAACAGTGATCGTTCAGTTTCAGTGAACATGGCGGGAAATACGGACGACGGAGGAGCGGCGATTAACGTGATTGAACAGACGGAAAATGAATTATACGACACATTCTCAAAGATGAAAGTGGTTGACCTTAAGAAGTTTCTAAAGATTGCCTACCTAATAAGCAAATGTGACTGGACACCCAAGAATGTTCAGAAGTGCCGCGAATCCAGGGGCTACCAACTTGCGGAACAGGGGCACATCCATGGGGTCAAGTTACACGTGCTGTCGAACTTTGTTCCATGCAAACTTTTGTATGTGAAAGCACTTTGTACAAGACCAACCCCGTAAGGCGAGGCACTGAACCAGGTCTGGGGAATAGTCACGGAAGAAGGGGTCATCCATACTGGCTTTAATAATGATTATTCGATATTTATTTATTGTTTATTATCGCCAATCTTAAACAAATAATAGCAGCTGATCTGAAAATGCTTGAAGGCCTACAGTGTGCCAGTGATCAGGTAACAAAGTTTGCAGACAGTGTATTGCGAATTTAGGTCAGGTGCTTTACTGTTAATTTCTGATTGCACCCGTCAAGCGCTAATCTGGTTAGTGGTCAGCCAAGCGCGAGGATCTTCAAAGCACTGGCAGAAGTGCGCCCTAGGCTAATCCCTCAGAACTCGCCGAGTCAATCAAGGGTGACTTAATGCATGGTTAGTTGTGCCACAATGCAGGCCCCAATTTGTATAGGTTTTGTCTCAGGTTTTGTGTCAATAATTTTCATAGTGACCGTGTTTTCTGCTATCTATGGTACATCCTGGTATCTTACAGTTGTACACTGGCATGCTTTCTTGGAGTTACACTTGTAGGTTATTGAAATAACCGGCGTTAAAAAAAATGACACCAACTTTCCCGTGTTAACCCAAAGGGGAAAAATGGCGAGACTTGAAAGTGTCCCCCGAGACTTGGAGAAACGTCCGTGACTTCGCGGGAACATAGTAGTCAGCGCCACCGGTGGCAAAAATTGTCCCTATCTCGGAACTAAGCTATTGGTTTTGAGTCTTAGCAAGGAGGGTAGAGAGTCTCTCTACCCTCCATGGTATTAGCATGCAGCGTGCACTGCCGGTATCGGCTTTTGGCAACCGCACAAGATGGCCTGCAGGAAACTTCAACCAGTCATTTATATGGGAATTTTCGCACAATGACTTTTGAAAAGCATCGCTTACCAATGCCATTGTAAGCGTCCCAAGCCCCAGTTTTGGTGATCTTCCGTGACAGCTACGGTAAGTCATGGTCAGTGCTTGGCACAGACTCAACACCAGTTTCACCGGCAAACTTGACCGGCTTTATCGTCGCCCGTAGCTCCTTCTAGTAAGGCTGAATTTCTCTGTCCTTCTTCCTGACGGTACATCCCCCCCGCCCCCCTCATATTCAGTGAGATCCTCTTTGGAACAGCTAAAACTGAGATCCAGCTTATTCTCTACGTCGCTACTGCTAATGCTTTCTCTATCGCTATCCGCCATGGTATCACATTGACTCCCTTTCCTGACGTCACGACACAGAGCCCGCTTGATGGCCAAAAAGGCGCGAACTTGACACCTTCGGGCCCGTCATGGGCAACAAAATTACTTTGCAAATAAGGTTATTTTCCTGTGCGAATATGTGCAAATTTTCTTCACAAAAGTTCGAAAACACTGCAAGTCCTTCACTTGGAACAAAAATTAATCTTTTGGCTTTTGCGACCTTTAATAATCGGGTCAAAGTCGCTTGTATGAACAAATAAAGAGATAACAGCTCCAATGCAAGCTGTGCAAATTGAAAGCAATTCGGTTAATCAATTTCAGGAGACCATGAAGGAAGCATGTTTTTCATAAAATGAACCACAAAATCAAATGGAAACTGAAGCTTGAAGCTTATAGTGAACTTAGCAAACGTCAATCAGAAGAACATTTCCATTAAGTTTTAAGAGAATCGGTATATCAATTTCAGTAAAAAAACGATTTACAAACAGTTACATTAGTATCCATACACTAACCATGTGAACATGTAATCTTACTGGTGATTAATATTCAATATATCCGTTTAAAATCATGAAATGATGGCGGCACCAATCCGTGTTCATATTGCTGAATCAAAGGCAAGGTACAGCCTCGCCAGGTGGAAAACGAATCCAACCACCGTGTTTGGTTCAGTAGCAAATAGCAAATTGCTGTGACTCAGATGTTTGACCTAGTAACGTACTTTACAACATAATATATACGTTTGTCTTGATGTATCCAAGAGTGATGATTCATGACAATGCATCACAGCACCTGTAGTGTGGCCAAGCGATGAGCAGTTTATGAATGTACCAATGTGAGTCAGATATAAGGTCATTTTTTTTTTGCATAATACGCATGTCGGCTCTGACACATTTGTGTTGGAAGTTTCATAAAACTGCGCCAAAGTTCGAAGACGTCGCCGACTGTGTATGTGCATTAACATTCCGTTACCTGCTGACAACTGAATGTACAGTGGTCAACGACACTGTAGAAATGTAGTGAATGTAATGCAAATTCCTTTAAATCGCGAAATGGCATAATTTTTTTTCTGGTGAATACTTTGGCAGAAACGCACGTATTTGATATACCCAAAAGGCTTTACGAAAATCCAGCCAATAGTCCGTATCCATGTATTAATCATACTAATAAGTTATTTTACCAGTCATTAATCCATTGATCTTAAATTCACGAACTAGTAGCAGCACAGCCTGGTGAAGAGCATTTAAAGCGAATCCAGTATGGGGTTTGCGAGAGAAATATTATAACAGAAATTTTTGGAAACAAATGGAACACTACCTATTGAACGCTTCAAGGACCACGGGCTCTCAAAATGTCTGCTTGCAATGTGGAAGCCATTGGCCAGGAGCTTTTTGAGAATAGCTTTGTAACGTTTTCCCCCAACATGTGCAAAACATTTCATAAAAGATCTAGATGTGTTCGAGTGTGACCATTTGAACTAATTTGGTAGAGACCAGCCGAAGGTACATCATCACCAAGTTTGAGGATGCTTCGAGTTATGAAAAGTTGATAATGTTAACGATTGGATGGATGATATGACAAAATAATAGTGACACGGGGAAGAACCACAAACTATACGAATAACTCAGAAAACAGAAAAAGACCTGACAGCGCCACCTGTGAAGAAATTCATTCTGCTAAAGGCATTCTCAAAAATGTTCCTATGCACTTTTAAAGGCAGGGACCCAGTGTCTTTGTAGCGGGTTTTACAAGATTAAAAACAAAAAACACCCCCCCCCCCCAAAAAAAAAAAACAAAACAAAAAACAAAAACAAAAAACAAACCAACAAACAAAAAACAAAACAAAATAAAAACTAAACAAAAAAACAAAAAACAAAACAAAACAAAACAAAACAAAAACAAAAAACAAACCAACAAGCAAAAAACAAAACAAAACAAAAAAACAAAAAACAAAACAAAACAAAAAAACCCAAACAAACAAACAAACGATGACAAAAACACAGAAAACAAAAGAAAAAATTACATGAAAATAAAATAGTATATCTAAACATTGACTCAAGCGTAACTAACTGGACACATTTTGACTGATGCATAGCGAATTGGACTCGGCCAGCGTTCAGCAAGCTTCATGAGGATGCGGATATAGCTTTTTGGCTAGTGGTAAACGTCAATAGTCAATAGGTGGACCACGGACCATGTTGATGTACGATCGACCACGGGGCTCAGTCGCCCGACACTGTAGCTGACTAAAATCAAGGGTTCCAAATTGGTGATAATCTGTGTTCAAGAACAACCATGGAACAATCTCTGTCGCCCATTGCTCTTTAATATTTATCCCATAAGATGATGATAATAATGACGACGGCGATGATGAATGAATGATCTTTATTAATACTACCATTTACAACAAATACATGCTGTGCTAAAAGACAACACAAGATATTGACACACACACAAATCATGAAACACGTTTGACGGTACCAAACATTACAATGACATTAACCTAAATTCAACTGGGAATGTAAAATACAGATGTCAGCTGTCACAAAACACGATGAAAAGTCAATGTTTTATATACAAATTTATAATTGATCTCTTATTTTTACGCTTTCTTGTATGAATTTTGCCATTCCCATAGACGCTTCGGGACCACCAGAGTTCATTAACATTTTAGATTTCTCTTTGAACTTTGAACTTTCAAAATTGACAAAAAATTATAACTTTTTGTAAACAAAATTTTCCTGTTTTCATCAAATTTTTACATTCAATAACACAATGGTATTCATTTTCAGTTTCTTTATATATATATCACATATCATTTAGCATTCAGGATATTTTCTGTGGTATTTTATACCTGCCGACCTCAACATTCAATTAACGGACGCTCATTTTTGTTTAAAATTGCACATAAAGCTTTTCAAAGTCTTGAAATAACCATAAATGTTATCAAGAGAAATAAATTTGGGTGGCAAGAGTAGGTAAGCACCCCATACGTCGCAACCATGTGGGAAAATTGGAGCAACTGGTTATTCAAAAAGTCGAGATGCAATCAATTTCCTTATTGAATAGGTATAGGTATGTTCTGATCGCCCGAGTCATTTATTTGCCTTTTACATATGGCCCTATTGTTGTGGAAAAATTACCCTTGCAGTTAATTCAATTCCAAGATAAGTATATTTCTTTGAACATTCAGGCTCTTTTTTCCTAATGAAAAAATATATATTTTCTTTCCTGACCCACTGACAATAACTTCGGATTTTTCTACATAAAGTTTTTAAATTCAATTCCTGAAACTATGTATACAACTTGTCTAAACAACACCGTATCCGCCTTTAACTTTCAGATTTGAGCAACAAATCGCCCGCATAAAGTAAACACTTAAATCTTTTAGTTTTAGAGTTGCTGGGTGATATTGCTCAGCAAAATAGTCGGTAAATCAATGATAGATAAGTTAAAAAAAACTGGCCTGAGAACGCCACCTTGTTTGACACCATTTTTCAAAGATATAGCTTGTCACATTATGCCCGGAAGAATCGTAATTGTATGGATCATTTATCATATATTTCCCTTAACATTCTATACATAAATCCATCTGCATCATAACTGAAACAGTTCTAAAGTATTTCTGAGGTAGATCGTCCTGCCAAAGTGTATCAAAAGCTTTTGAAAGTCAATAAAACACACACATAAGGATTTATTTTTACCTGCAATTTTGACGCATTTATCTATGAAAGGTCTAGGGACAAAGACATGGTCGCTCGTACATGGATTTTCCACAAAAACTATGTGGCATTTTGTGTATTTGAGTTAATAAGATAATTATCTACAAACTGCAAAATAATCAAAAAGAATATTCTCTCAAAATTGGAAGCTGTGTGTCTTTGCAAAATTTTATCATTTGAGTAACTGTTCAGTTTTTTGCTTGTGATTTTCCATTTTTCAAATTATAGATACAATTTGCTGTTTTAGCTTTGCTTATTCCAAAATCAGGCTCTGAAAATGGCGAGGTAATGTACTCCTTTTTGTCTTTTCAAGACATCGCTATATAAATTGGATTCTACTTTACGCTTCAGCTTTCCAACACCAGCCTCGTAAAATGACTGAACCCGTGATGTGAATCAATTTATTCGGCCGACTTTTTTCAGATGAACAACAGTCTGTAGTTTTTTGACAAGTTTCCGATATTCTTTGGGATTTACATCGTGAAACTTGCTTTTAGAGTTGATAATATATTTTTAAAACTACGCTCCCATGTTTTGCTTATTTTTCCAAAAGCAGACCAAGAAGCATAATTAGTTTGCCTTAAAGCGTAGATGGGGGCTTCTGACAACTGCTGTCTAAGTGTTATCATATTCCGAAAAGGAACATAATTTTCATTTACGTCTTTAGATTGGGCTCTGCTTTTGTGTTCTCAATGAACTATATTTTAACAGAAATCTATTTACTTTATCAATTATAAGGTTTAATTCGTTTACCGCAGTATTTTAATCCTGTTGGTTCTCTGGACTATAGTCTTTGCCCAATAGGGTATCTACATCGTTTTTAGCTTATGTTTCCAGGGTTAAGTTGAACATTTTGAGGTCTGCAATTTCCCATTTGAGTATCTGATGAAGCGGCTCTAGTATATTTGCCATCTTTCATTTGTAGGCAAAATTTAATGAAGGTGCCACACATTAAACATCGTACGTCATCATATAATTTTCAGAAAAACCAAGACGTCTTGTGAACAGTCATCTTGGCGACACTAGAAAAAACCGTCATGCTGCTGCTGCTGCTGCTGCTGCTGCTGCTGATGATGATGATGATGATGATAATGATGATGATGATATACCTTCTGAAAACGAACATAAACGAGAATCGATGCGAAAGAGCTCCAGCACACCGTACAGGTCAGCAGTTTATTTGTGCCTACTTTGCTCATATTGAATTGTCCAAGGCGATTCACATCATCATGCTTTGACCTCTCAAAGATGTTACTAGGTACGCCACAATCTCACGTATTATCATCTACATGCCGATTGCTTTCAATCTACCATCAAAGAAAAGGTATTCTTTTTGATGAATTCAGAGAGTTATTCTAAACATTGCAAACATGTTGATATATTGTTGATTGAATGCCTACAACTCGCAACTGTTAGTATGATTGCTCTGTGATTGTTTGGCGAATATCATATCGGTCGTTTTCTTGGAAATGTATCAGATGATAGGGAACAGCTAGATTAGAAGTTTATGCACCCATCCGGTACGGGGCATATGTAGGTTGGGTATTCTAATTACTTTGTATCATATTTGTAGTTAGACCAGCCGAAGACACGTCAAATTTGTCAAAATAAATTTATGTAAGGTGGAACAACATTTATAAAAATTGTACTATCTTAGCTGTAAAAGCAACGAGTTCCTTTAGGATTAATTTGACTTATAGTTCAATGTGACTTGGTGCCCCTGAGACTAGTCCATGGGTATTTTCTATACTCAGCTTGGTGTGTAACTGAATGTATATCATTAAGACATCGTCATTGGTGTTGAGTTTGTGCTGTAGAGCAGTCTTGGGATTGGTATTCTGCTATCTTCATGGTATGTTTTACATGTTCTGAGCACTGTTGTATTTGTGTCTTTCTGTCCAGATTCACCTCCCAGTGGTCATTACTCTATTCCGCAGTCCGAACTCTTTACTCTCCATAAGCTAACCTGGCAATGTAACCTATATACATATGGAAGTACTATTGTCCAGATTGGGCACGTTTTTCTGTGGAATTTTGACATAGGCTGTATTGGCCCCTCACAAATTAAAGTGTCTTCAGCGGGTAACTACTCAGAACATATTTCGGAGCCAATACCCGTACATGTCTCTCTGAGTAGCGGCTCCTTGTTTGAGCTAAATATTCAGCAAAGACAACCCACATGATAAAAATAAATATGAACATGGCTTATTATATATTAGCTAAATACGTGAAGTTTTGCTTATAACTGCAGAGCTTCATTATTAAAGAAGAATTCCTGTCAAACCAAACATAATTATTAAATTCGAATAGTAAAAATTCAGAGGAGAACAATTTGACTTACCTCTGAATCAGTACGTACCCTTTCTAGCTGGATAGCTCATCTTAGTTAAAGCACCTGTCAGTGTTTATCTGAAGCAGAAACAAACTGGGGCATCATATTCAGTCCCAGTGATTGTAAAACAAACAGTTGCAGATAGACCACTTGTACAAACCGAGGGAAATCCTAACAAGTACTGGAAAAATGGACATCCTGCAGCAGAAATGTAAAACAAACCATATGATGACACCTACTCCTCACTATGAAAGTCTCCAAACAATAAAGCTCTATTTCACTACCAACCCTGAGTCATAGTTTCAACGTAATGTGTCAGGTTTGTGACATTCGAGTAAATATTGTCAAATTTGAGGGTTTTTTGATATTGAGTAAATATGTACTTAGGCATGCCAAAAACGAATGAAAGTCGTTGGCATTTAAGTCAAAAACAGGTTATCAAAACATATTTTTCTTAACCCGATTTAACTACAATTAGGCAAGCTTGTAGTTGTGATAGGCCGCATATATACATATATATATATATATATATATATATATATATATATATATATATATATATATATATATATATATATATATATATATATATATATGTGTGTGTGTGTGTGTGTGTGTGTGTGTGTGTGTGCCTTAGTAAAGCACATTTTGACGTTGGATGCAATTTTCATATGGTCGATGAACTGACAGACTGATATAGCACGATACGATAGATTGAATGAAAAGCAAACGCGAATATGCTCAACTGTGGTATTTATTTAAGGTATCACAAGTACACACAATGCAGTTTTCTGAATGCTTTTTCTCTCACGGTGCTGGTGGGAACCTGGCAAAATGTAAATGTCGGAAGGAGGGGATCAGAAAACAGCAAAGGGTGCAGAATACGGTGTTTCAAATAAAACTAATATGTGCCTACTGGTTATCAGGAAATGTCCTTACGTGATTTAAAGAATGATTACGTTGATAGCTGGAAGAGAGTCCAAAATCAAGGTTAATGGTGTACACGGGATGACAAATACTATCCTGAAATTTCATGAAATAAATAGCTTGCAAAGTAATACATTTGTGCTAAAATAAAATTACAGAGAAAGAAAAATACAAATGGATGGCAAGGTGCAGGGGCTTAAGCTGCTACAGATACGTATGATAGCACACAGGTGTACAAAAATAGGGTTGCCTGTGGAACGGTAAGTATGAAAACAAATTGATGGTAACGTGCAGTGGTTGCAGGCAACGCACAAAAAGATAAACGGGTCGCCGATAGAGTTCCGTGCAGACACTAACTGACACCACATATTTTCACTCGGGGCACAAATTTTGCCCGTTAGTTCTACCAATGAGCAGTTCCGTCTATTTGCTCTTTCCAGCTTCATCCGACGTCTCAAAAGTTGTAACTATCACTCGGTAAACATGTTTCATGCATGCAAACAGCCATTTTACCCATAACAGACGATACGTCCTGCTTCCGACACGCAAGTTACTCAAGATTAAATCACTGTGTGAGAGGTTATATTCCCCACTTACAAAATATTACCTCCATGTTAAAGACAAAATATAGACACATTCGTATGCCAGGAATACCGACTTTAAATCCTCAGCTGGGGTCATCATGACATTCCTTTCTAAATATGCCTGCATATATAGTCTTACCTTTGCATTTATTTCTGTACACGGCTATATCATATCTTATGTTCTTCATCATATTTTCGTTATTATGTACAGATTCAGCATAATGCTCAGTTTGTTGATTAAATACTTTCTGAATTTTGAGTTTTGAGTCTGAAATATGTTACTTTGAGAATGGGTTAAAAATCAGCTGCTTGAGACTGCAAACTGTTCTACAACTGCAGTAGTGTCAACGGTAATATAATAAGTATCACGTACAAACGTTTGTCACATTATTTATATTTATTTTACATATAGTATTTTCAAAACGTATGGGGGAAAAATTCTTTGAATGTTTTGAAAATATTTCGTTAATTCTACAGACGTTATGTTTCACATCCACGTATTGAATAGATTTATACCTGTAATCTTTATTTGAAGGATGTTTAGGAGGTATTAATGTGGGAAAATAAAATGCAGCAGGTTAGCTGTGATTCAAACTCAATATACCTATACCAGGCATCAAAATTCTCCAGTATGATGAATTTCATACATTCAAATGTTTTCTTCGAATTTCAAGTTCTTTAAGCTAGGATATGAAAAATACGCGGGGATGCAAAGTTATCAAAACATTAATATTAGAAAGTTTCAATTTTTCTTACTCAAACGTCATATATTTGCATTAATGTGTAAAAGGAAATACTGCAAGCCCTGATCTGTGCTTATTGATAAACATGTTCAGTGACCTACCATGTCTGTATTGGAGTTACTTTGGAGAAGCTAATTTAGCTGAACGGACGCTTGAGCATATAGAAATGATAATTTCAAGTGTGTGTATTTGAGGTTGTTCTTAGGCACGCCAGAGATGTAGATACATATTGTTGCCTCGTCCTTACATCAAATATGGGTTCATAAGCTACCACTAAAGAGCAACGTGTCTGGACCTAATTGAAAAAAAAAATGAAGAAAAAAAAACTGACCATATTGAGAATTCTAATCCAATATGTATGAGGGAAATAAAATGTGACCTGCTTAGTCCCATACTCACTTGCGCTTGAAAGCACCGGTTGCGGAGTGGGATTTCGGAGGTTAAGGAGCAGCCTGTACTCTAAAATTAACATCAACCTGAAGCAGGATGCTGTTAATCTTGGATGGAAACTCAGACACATGAACTCAAATGGTTTGTGACTCTATTGATTTAAAAAAAATACTAGTGAACGGGTTGCCATTGAGGACTAGATAATAATAACAATCATAAGCGGAACACTTTGATGTTTGTGTTGCAAGGCACCATTTTACAACTCCTGTCTGTTGCAGCATCGAAATATAATTGGTAAAGCAATATGTAAAAGGACCTATATGTATCTGTTGGGGAATTGGGAAATTAGATTCAAAGGAAACGGTGTCATCCCATCCACGTCACTTTTATGATACTCTGTCGTTCATTTGTACAAACAGATGATATTTTCTGCGTATAAAGTTATACCTTTAAGTTCAATGTGCCTTGGAATTTGAGACCGTATTGTAATCTTCATTGGGCGAATATTTTACATTTGTGATTTTAAAAACATGCATAACGTAGAATTTCACAGGTACGCATATCCGTATCTCCGTATCCACATGCATATACATATGCATAATCCGTTCTCCACAAATATCACAATGCATATAAAAATAGGGTTTGAATCCACATATATACGTATGTGAACATCCACATCCAGCTATACATCCATTCAACACAGACATGGTTAAAAGAGGATGTGTATCTGCATGCGGATACGGACATACGTACTTATGGAATTCAGCCTTTAATATGCAGTCCTTATTTTTTTCATGGCATGCAGCGTAAACGATTATATTTGAATTAACAATTCAGTTTAGCATAGATTCATCACATATGGGTATTTGTTGAAGTATGCTGCTTTAGAATTTTTATCGTTATCATATTTCAATGTGGCCAAAGTAAGATTGATACCCTTAACCGTTACCTGCACTTCGTACATTGTTCCCACTATGCTTGAAGGAAACAATATTACGTTGCTTAATGATTCAACGGTAATATGATGTGGTCATGAAATACTGTCTCAATATCACCCACGATTTCCCCTGCAAGCCCCACGCGGTGCTCGTGGGTTTGATTGTTGTCATCATATTTCTTATGCTTTTAACAGACTCCAGAAGATTCTTTGCTTTTGTTAATGCTGCCAAGGCTTGCTTTCATGAAGACTTGTACATGTTGTACGAGTACATTGGTAATCATCATAATCAGATATTGCATTTGGCTGTCATAATAGTAAGCTCACAAACATCTAGTCTTTTTATGCCTGCTCAGCGGGAGTTTCCGCCGGTGTGTTGCCTGCAGGCTCCTGGCTGGGAGTCATCTCTATCTTGCCCCCGTCCGTGACAGTGCTGATGGTGCTGGAAGGCTCATTGCTTCTTACGCTTGCTTTCGTAGAAGCCATGGAGGAGTCTTGGCGAGTTACTAGGGGTTTACAGCAGCACAGAAGCCATGGGAAGTGTTTGTTGATCGCGATGCGGAAACGTGGGTGGGACAGGGCGTAAATGATGGGGTTGTATGCCGCGGACGCCTTGGCTAAGCAAATGGGGATCTCTGCCATAAGGGGGGTGACGAACATCCTGTCATGTGGAAAGAACATACCCATAAGACCTATGGTACCGTACGGAACCCAGGCGCAAAGATAGGAACCCACAGTAACAGCAGCAACCTTAGCCAATTGGATTTCTTGTCTCTTTTCCTGGTCGGCTTTGCTCATTGTGGCGCCCATTCTCTTAGGCTAAGCCGTCTTTTCCATCTCCTTCCTGTGCTTGAATACAGAGTTGACGATCTCGTAGTAGGAAAAGAAGATCATCATAACAGGACAGAAGAACCCAAGAATGTACATGCCAAATAAATGAGTGATGTTGTTTATGTCCTGTGTAAGGTAGTCGAAAGTGCACGACGTCTGCAGTCCCTCTGGAATGTAAGCTCCCCAACCAAAGAAAGGCGGCAAGCTCCACAGCAATGGCCAACACCACACGAGCACGATGATTCCAAATGCTCTCTTGTGGCTCATACGGGCACCCGTCATAGGTTTTGCAATCACATTGTAACGGTCAAAAGACACCCAGGCTAGCGTGTTGATAGAGATGAAACCGAAAAGGCCTCCTGTAAACCCGTAGATCTCGCACCCTGCAAAAGGCAGTGACAACACCATTTACGATCCGAGGAAGAGTTAACGCTTTAGCACAGGCCCTACATATACATTGTTTCTCCACACATGTATCCAATGTATTTACATGCAGTATTATTTTAACAACGTTACCAATTAGTTATGATTTCAAGCTACAATCACACATACCGCAGACTCAAGTGCGTGCACGCGACCAGGTTGCGCTGACTCTACTTGGATTTCAGCTCAACAAACTTGTCAGTCAGCTGAGCTTATTCACTGGTTTCTATCTTTCGTCGTCCACCAGTCCGTCCACCGTCCACCGTCCATTAACAATTCACATTTCGATTTCCCCACAACCATCGGCCTGATCATTGTCAAACCTGTAGTGTCGATCTATCTTAGGTTGGTCGGTACTAAGTTAGTCAATTGGTCACACTCCAATTATTTTTTTCCATGTTATAACCGAATGTTTAAAAAAAAATCAGCCGGATGCAGATTCAGGATTCAGACTAGTTTATTGTGACCAAATCAAGAACGAATAAATTCAAATCCAGGATCAAATACACAAAGTGTACCTCAGAAAACGCTACGCCAATTACTTTAAAATTGCATGGGAATACTGTTGAAGACCCATAAACTTAAATTTCTTTCACATGAAACTGTGTATTTTATTTAATTATTTTTGTGTTTTTTTGTTATTTTCGACTTCTTTCAAACCACATGCTGAGTTCTCTTCAATCTTCAAGGGAATGCACCTTAACCCGATCTTTCCTAAGCATTGTAACGAGAGACAATTGCTGGTTTTAAATTTTAAACTAATTTCATGGTGCGATTGAATGTGTATGAAGAGGAATTTTATATTTAATTGGATTTGATGTATATAATAGTTAAAGGATTCTCAGAGTGGAAAAACAGGAACATGACATGTTACGGATATGAACTCATCGCTGATGAAGCAGTGGAAAGGAAGAACACAACGCATGGCGATGTTGCAATACACCGTGGATAACAGTAATGGTATAGTAATTTGATGGCGCATTAACCATTTAAGTTTAAGTTTGGTTGATTGAGAAATGTAAAGAATATGTCTCAGGACTCGATAAAAGAAGTTGTGAATCTTCGAGACGAAGACAATCAATAAAAAACTGATGAGGAAGACGATGATGATAAAGAAGACGTAACAGATTAAACAATAATGATATATTATTGTATTAACACTTCTTGTATGGAAATACAAATTATGGCCATTTGTTAAATGTATTGTTTTAAAAATGACAAAGAGCCCCAAAATTGAAGGATAGGAAAGGATAATCGAATAAAATAATTGGATAAATTTAGAATGAAATAATTGGATGAATTTAGTTACAGTTCTTTTGGTTGTTTTTTTTGTGACATTTCTTGAAAAGGAGTAAATTTTGATAAGCTCTATAGTCTTTGTATTTTTATCTTTATCACATCAAGAGTCCTCTTGATGTAAAAACCGCTGACAAACATTGGCTTCTCCCTACGTGCTTACATGATGATGATGATGATGATGATGATGATGATGATGATGATGATGATGATGATGATGATGATGATGATGATGATGATGAATTACACATCAAAAGTGCAGGTTGTTGGCAAAAAAAGTTGACTTGGCTTCTTCAAACAGAACAATTATGTTCCTTTTTGACATAAGCTATAAACAGGCCTACCTATGAATCAGATACTTGTACGAAGTACTTTTATGTACACTATGTATATAACTGTTGCGGCAATCTATATTTTACAGCAGATTTTTTTTTTCAATGAGATGATCAACAAAATGGATATTTTGCCCCTCTGTTTGTCTCATTAAACTGCTTGTCGTCTTTTGCGTGTATCTGTATGTCTGGCATTGTCCTGTTCATTTATCCTGTCCAGGGATTTACATGGGGCCTTGGCCTTTTTCCCTCTTGTTATCAATTATTACTGTTACGATATGTACTGTCATGTCCCATGAAATATGTTTAGACCAACAAAATGGACTAATGTCCAGATTATGGATCATATCACATTTGAATTTCCTCGGCATTCCATCTCACATCAACAGTTTTAACACAATTGGCGCGGTCACTCGAGAAACAACAAATGTATTTAACGTCCAAGTTGTCGGACCTGGCTATTATGGGGCGGCAAGTGCAACTTGAGGTGCAGCCCCAGACAATTACAGTGACACACAGGATTGAGAACCAAGAACAGTTCTTTCAATGTGCTTGGGTGTCTAACACTTACACAATTTGCCCCACACCCACTTCTTATTGAGGCTGGAGATGGTCAGAAGCGGGAAGCCGTTGGTAGCAGAGAACATCAGATCGCTAAAGGCCAGGTTGACGATCAGCATGTTGGTGGGCGACCGCAGAGACTTGGTCCTGGTAAGGCAGCGAAACACATCTCATCTTACATGCTATCATTATACGCTGGGTCGAAAAAGACAAGTATCTATTATGTACATAAATACATTACCGTGTGCCTAATGAATTGGTTATTGCTTGCCAAGAATATGGTTTAATTATTGAATGAACAATCGCCACAAATTAATTTTCATTATCGTCATGTTACACAAAGATATCAAACAATTTTCAAAACGATTTAAATTAGATTTTTATTTCCTTATTTATGTAGGAGTCCACAATGTATGTTTTACGGGCTGCATGGGATCATAGTTCTGGTATTATAGTGGCTGTTATCATCACAAAGTTGACATCATTTTCTGCAGGATTTACAAGTTTCACCAGATCTTTGTACATTGTTCAATTTGAGGTAGAAATAATGCTGCTGGAAAATGAACTTCGCAAACTTCGGTATTGTGGAGGTTTACTTAAATTATAGCATACTGAAGTTGTTAAATCTGAATTTCGGGTTGGAAGAGAAAGAATATTATTTGTTGCAAGAAGCATCCACAGTAACTAGTAAAGGAAAAATTATCATACATTAAATTAATAGGTAAACGTTCCCGTGATGCCAAAAAACGTGGCAAAGTGCTCATAACTACTTTCATAAGGTTTAATTACGTGAACCAGCAGCAGCGACCGCGGTCACTCCAATTGGGACGTCCCCCCACCCCCACCCCCACCCCTGTTTCTTTTTCTGTTCCATGCAGAACTCAGTTCGAATCAATTTAGATGAAACAGTCATTCGACTTGTCACACTCTTCAGTCTTATCTGTCACACTACACTTAGTTTCCTGTATTTCGCGAGTTCACATAGGGTTTTCCCCTGTTCTCCAACTGATGAACAAAATGAGTCTAAACTGTATTTCGTTTCTATATGTAGGAATTTACAACTGATTATATAAGTTACAATGTTTCTGTTCACATTTTGCGGCAGCGTGAACTATCTGTTGTCGATTATCAATAATTTACTAATCAGTGGATTGCTGCAAGAATTTTTCATTTCTATATACAAGTCACTAGTCAGGTACCTTTAATCATCTCCTGTCATAAAAGTAAGCAATAAAGCACTTTAGAGCGGTGATTTGTTACCGATTTCCTTTACAGGGCGCCCTCTTATGGTCAATTGATAGCGTTTTTGTTAACGTTGATAATCCAACGATTTTAAACTGAAAGTTACTAAACAAACTTGAAAATCAACATATTAACTTGTGTGTACTTTGGTGAACTCTAAAAGTCATAGAGGTGAAAGGTAAGTTGCTAAACTCAATAATCTGATGAAGTTATACGACTTGATAGAGCTGCGGCAAATGGGACCATACTCAGAAGTCTTGTTTGTGTGTTTTAATGTTCTATCTTTGTAGCTTCGTACATACCGGAACTTGATCAGCAACTCCCATATGTTGAACATGTTAAACTTACAGTGAATTGTAAGTCAATTATCTAAGATCAGTTGGTAACAGTAGCTAGACAACTTGTTTCTTCGATAAGTTATTTTGCTGTCAGAGTTTTCCTCAATATAATCCTGGATGAAAGTACTGTGCTAGTGAATTTTGCAAGAGTGAATTATTTACTGATTTGCGTGTAAAATTTCCTCCCATGTGTTGTCGGTGAATTATTCGTCGTTTTCAAAAGAATTTAATTGATTTTTTTGCATTTAATTTATACAGATTCAAAATATGCCAACACTTGCTCATTACTGAACTATGGCATTTTACATTGGTTTACAAGATACCACATTTTGCTTTGCTTGCTCATAAAAGAAATTGCATATTAATTGCACCTACCAGGAGGTGCTTTGTTTTGTGATACATATGCAATGGTAATGGACTTTCTCTACAGAAGCAGAACCGATTCATTTGCAAGGAGTAAAATTTAGGAAGCAATTCTGGAACGAAAATCATTGCTCCACATGACCTTTGGCCATATGAGTTTGTTTGACGTATTGCACAAAGTGGAATGTAATTTATAAGAGTTTACTGGAACTCGCAGCCTAGCAACATGAAAGAGGACTCCAAGTAGGTGTCAAGATGTAATCTGAGAGTGGCTTAAAGACATGTCAGCAACCACTCAGACATCTCCGGTATTTCATCTGATACATAGGGCACAACAATGTAAGTTGAAACGTGTCTGCATGCGCTTCTAATGAGTTTGATCACCTTGAAATGACTTTGTTTGGGCAAAATGTTTATAGTTATAATTTGGAGCCTCAAAAAAATAGATCAGTGACTTTGTAATGTTGTCATATTTACGCAGTTGACTTGCTGATAAACATGCACAATTCATTTTGATCAGATATTGCTGGTTCTCAACAATTTGCAGCAGTTTACAGTGCCTTTTAGAAGACGATCCAGATCAAGCAACGGAGACATTCTGACCTTACCAGCAAGGCCATTTAAGATGCTCTAAGGGAGAAATCATAACTAGAAAGGAAGATTTGTTTCAAGGTAAATCTGTCTGTGTGCCTTGCAAAGTTGTAAATATTAAATGGTACAACTTTTGTGCTTTGTTACTTCACATTCCATTATGCTTATGGCTGGATGAAAATCTCCAAGTCCAAATGACGTTGACCTTTGACCTTTAACCTTTACAGGTTACACGTAAATTGCAAAAATGCATAGTGTTACAATAGCCACAAATTCCAGTCCAACATGATTAGAATTGGATGGAAATTGACCGAGTTATGGTTAGGTGAAGCTTTCAAAGGTCCAGATGACATTGACCTTTGACCTTTTGGGGTCGCATGTAAAATGTGCAGTGTTGCAATAGCTACAAGTTGAGCCCCACATGATCAAAGTTGGATAAAAATTGACCAAGTTATGGCTAGAAGAAAGCCACCATCGAAAGTGGCCTTTAACATTGAAATGACCTTTGACCTTGAGATGACCTCTACTTGAAGTGAACCTTGACCTTTAAAATGATATTTTGACCTAAAAATTGGACTTTCCCTTGACACGACCTTGACATTGGAGATGACCTTTGCCTTGCTATGATCGAACTCCTATACATTTGGAACTATATCTACTATAGTATACAAGATATTGAAGATTTGATACTTTTATTAGCTCTAATTTGCATTATTTTGAAAAGTATGACCTCTCATTGTAAAAAGGCGAGACTTAAAAAATGGGCAGTGTTACAATAGCTACAATTTGAGCCCAACCTGATCAAAATTGGATAAAAATTCACCAAGTTATGGCTAGAATAAAGCCACCATCGAAAGTGGCCTTTGACCTTGAAATGACCCTTGACCTCTACTTAGAGTGGTCCTTGGCCTTTAAAATGACATTTTGACTTAAAACTGACCTTTGACCTTGATATGACCTTTAACCTTGACATAATCTTGACATTTGAGATGACCTTTGCCTTAATATGATTGAACTCCAATACACTCGGAACTACATGTACAATAGTATACAAGATATTTAAGATTTAAAACTTTAATTAGCCCTCATTTGCATAATTTTGAAAAGCATGACTTCTCATTATAGAAAGGCCAGACTTCATCTATAGAAGTATAACTGTGTCAAGTTTGGAGTTTCTACGTATAATACTTTTCATGTGAAATGTCGGACAAATTTGCCGGTAAAGAAAGAAAGAAAGAAAGATTTCCTAGAAAAACAATATGTCTGTGTTGGCACACAGACATAATAAATAAAATAATATGTTGTAGGCTTTAGAAAGTATCGAAAATAACGTCGGTGGATCAGGCAGTACATAGCACTTGGTCGATAGGTCCCTCTAGGGGCCATTTACTTGACCAGTCTAAAGGGGTGAGGCCGTGCTACCTTGAACAAATGAACGAAATCATCTGCCGCATATCCTTTCTTTTTGCTAGACACTGTTCAACAAATTTAAGCAGTGTTCCCAAGATTTTTATGTGGCGCCCATGTGCGCATGCGCAGTAAGGGATGACGAAAAAAAAATCAACTTCCTTGTATGGATACTGAGTACTCTTCTGATTGGATAATTTACTGTTCTGTTATATCCTATGTACACATGTGTTTATGGTAAGAGCTCGCTAATACTCGCTAATAATACGAGGACATTTGTAGTTATGGAATTAGTACAATAACCATCATTTGTAGAGAAAAAGTGTTTTAGTTGTGTCCAAATGTGTTGCCGCAGATAAACAGCCTGTTGACACTGATGCTGTAATAATATGTTGTAGGCGTAGCGTAAGATGCGAGCGTCAGCATTACAAAGTATTGATAATAACGTCGGTGGATCAGGCAGTACATAGCACCTGGTAGTTAGGTCCCTCTGGTGGCGATTTACTAAACCAGTCTAGCAGGGCGAGGCCGTACTACCTTGAACAAATGAACGAAATTATCTGCCGTATATCGCCTTTCTTTTTGTCAGACACTGTATTGTGTATTTTTGCCCAGAACCACTTCCTAGTAGTCATTACCCTATTCCGCAGTCCGAACTCTTGACTGTCCATAAGCGAACCTGTCCCTGTCTAACCTATATACATATGGAATTACTATTGTCCATATTGCACACGTTCCTCTGTAAAATTTTGACATAGGCTGTACCAGCCCAAATAAATTAAAGGGTCTTCAGCGGGTAACTACTGAACATGTTTCGGAGCCTAGTAATTTTCCCAAGAATTTTATATCGCCATTAAACTAGTGCCGTATCCTGTGGCCGAGACGTAGCGCGTACGGAGAGTGATTGTTGGATTGTTGCGCGACAACACCAAAATTGGAGCAAGCTTTGGCAACATGGCGTTTTGGGGCCCCTGGGGGATAAGTGTGACTGGAAGTTGCGATCTGGAAGGCCCCGAAAACGACCTAGTGACCTTACAGTGTGTCGCTACTGCCTTTGCCACTGCCTTTCTTTCACCCCTGCAGAGTGACAAGATCAAACAGTGGGGGCACGGTATGACTGCATGCTGGTAACATATTGATCCGCATAAAGACAGCCGTGTCAATGTATGCAACAATGTATTCACCCGGCTATGGTTGTCCAGAATGCAGATATAGTTGCAAGTACTATACGCAGTATGCATATTAATTTCCCACCACAAAAGCACAGGTTTGACGCCTGGCGATCACGGGGGACGTGCACTGTCACAGACAGGCCATGTGCTCATTTCTCACGAAATTAGCATTTTTGAGAAATCTAAATTCACA
>OZ026613.1:113896671-113986671 GCA_964020975.1 Hermodice carunculata
ACGCATTAGAGCATTAGAGCTTCACTGTTTATATCAGCTCACCACCTATGTCCCCGAATCCAATTATGCTGGAGAACATTGCAAACAAATTCAAATTGAAGTCACATAGCAGGAATTCTATAAACCCTGCTCTTGTATACTTGTTAATCCATCGGTACTTTATCATATGCTTAACTGTGTTGCTTGCTGCCAGGTGAGTCCGACTTAGCGGTGACAAATAACCCGCTACTCCATACGTGCCGATGTAGCCCCATTGTGGATAAGTGTCCACATGTGAAGCGGGGTGGAAAGACCAGTTAGTGTCAGGTGTTGAGTTGGGAACTGCCAGAAAAGAGCAAGTTTTAAAGAAGTTTACAATAATTATCATTATCAGTAATTAAACAAAAATACGGAGAAAATAATTACATCGTCCACCAGGTGGCAAAGTAACTGTCCAAAGTCGCCGCGTTTGCTCATATAGAAATGGTTTCCACTTGCATGCACTTGAAGTTCTGTCAATATACATTTCATCTCACTTTTTGCCAGAATGGTATTTAATAAAAGTTTCTGTCCTACAACTAAAGTCAATGTGTTGTGTTGTTGACGCATCCAATGAATTACAAACAAACGTTGCAGAATTTCAATTTATGCTAATTCGGAGCAGTCGAATGGTTTTAGATGTTGAATATCTTGAAAGCTATCATTGATAGAAGTGCCATTCACAGTGTAATTCATAGGTTAAAGGCGCATGCAATAAATCACAAACGGAAGCTGTAGCGTTTAAAGTTACGCAAATCCTGTAGCCACACAGATTTGTTTTAAAGCAAATTCTCGTTTCTAGTTTACTAATGCAACTTTGGTATAAATGAAAGATTTCTGAGATTTTGGGTCTTTAATCAGCGAAAGGAGGATGACATGCAGCTACTAGTGCGCACGATAATGCCCTTCAATCCATGTTTGCTTTTACTGGACATACATACCCGATACATATTTCAAAAACGTTTTCCTGGTGACGTCATTCAGTACGCAATGATGCACACAGTCATTTACACCTTGGATCATGGCTTCACGTGGTTTCCGTCACAAGAAAATATATTTATTTTTTTCAGTCGACACATAGAGCATCTGCGTTTTTATACAAAATAGCTAGGTATCATAAGATAAAAGCGATTATATCAACAAATGTAAGGAGCAAATTCCTAACAACAGAAGCAATTTATTATCGCAACCGAAACACAAGTACCACGTCATCTTACAGCTTCTCCGAAGGGGCTGAATTATATCAGACCTACACGAAACGTAGAACTTAAATTGCATTACTTTCATCACCAATGGGCATCGCCGTGTTAGGGTCCACTTGCATCAGGCGACCGTGCACTGACAATTCTGAACATAATGTCCATGTGCCGTAAGTTGGATCACGTTGTCATTAAAGGAACACCTTACATCTTCCTTGGGGCCCCTTGGGGGCAATGTGCCCAAAGTGCCTTGATGAAAGCTGTTGATCTGGACAATCCGCTGTCTCTATATTCACCAAAACTTGAGGTGACATATTGGTAACTTGAACGGCAGGCTTGCGCTTCCGCTGAAAGGCTTAACAGCAAAAGTGATGGGGTTGCCAATGAACACTTCAATGGTAAGTAGGATATACCCAAAGGATCAGCTTATAGTAATCCACCAAATTCCTAAACCCAAGGCTTTAGGTAACGGATTCAATCGAGTACCGGTCACATTGCGACAACTGACCCCAACAGTACTATTCAAACCAAGGCCAATGAAATGAGATACAAAATACATGGCACCAATCGACAACAAGAGGACTTTGACGTCCTTGAACGCAGCTTACTTTGCATGTACACACTGATCATTACTACCGTAAGTAATACTGTCTGTGTGTGCACTCACGTATACATGTAGGTGTATTCGTGTGTGTATGTGGTGAAATAGTGTTGGACTGAATCATCTTGGGATTAAATGTAATTGCAATAAAAATCATGCATGCCCCTTACTCAGCAGAATACACAGTGATATGGAGGAGGCACCTTGTTGAAATGTGCCCAACTTTTCACATGATTTCGAGAGTATGATCAAGGCAACTTGCATGCAATCATGACAAGCAGAGAACCAACATTTATTACAGTATTTTAGCCCCGCATGAAACAGTTCTCGACTGAAAAGCCAAATACAGAATTCAATATCTGCCCCACAATCTTAACCATCAGGCCAAGGACACCCACAGGAAATCACCACTTTGTGTTTAAATAAGGCCATCATGTGCAATATGAGAATCCTTCCTGCAAACGTTCTCCTGTTATAACACGCGAGTCATTAAATGGACGGCAAACTTGATTTAAGTGTGGGTCTATAACCTTTGAAATTAGACCAAGGTCACCCATGCGCAGTCTCAATAAATAATTTATGGAAGAAAAATCATTTAATTTATAGAGGAATCCTTTGCAATATATTCTAAGCTTAAACACTCATCATGTTATTGAAATTATGTCAGCATTAACACAATGTACTCTTGACCTGCCCTTACAAAGCACAATTATCACCTTCATTGTTAAGAAAAAACAATCCTGATTCAAGTAGTTTTTTCACTTATTATCCAAATTGCTTCTTTATTGTTGTGTGGCTCTTAAGTTCTCCCTCGCCAAGTACTGTAAGAAAGGTGAAGGAGTTGAATTGTTCTTTGTGAGGAAAATTTGCCATTGCGATGACGCAATATACACTTTATTCACGATTTTATGGTGCGGAATTGCGTATCATTTGGTGCCCGCACTCGTCAAACATTGCTACTTTTCGTCACAGCATAACCACCGGGGTCTGTGACGTCACGGAAGTGAGCTTCTACACCAACTCCCTTTGTAAACTTAACTCGCAGCAGTGAATGTCAGTGTGTTCATGGTTTACTGGATTAAAATGGGGATGCAAACAAGAAACTGTTCCCGCTTGTCCAGTCTGAACTCATTCACCATGGTGAACAGTTGTTGGAAGGAGCCATGGGCTTCGACAAAGCCTGTCTTTGCCGGTGCAACTGGGAGTGATCGAGTCTGTTCCCACACTGATCATGCCACAGCTGCAGTGTCACGGAAGATGATCAAAGCTGGTGCTTGGGAAGTTTAAACTAGTAAGGGATGCTTTTCAAAAGTCAGTGTGCGAAAATTACTATGTAAGTGAATGAATGAATGATCTTTATTGCAACTGCACCGTTTCATACATATCCATGGTATTTTGTTGATGGGTCTTAAAAAAAAAACAGTACAAACACGGTCTACATCATAAAGATCCCCAATCAGCAAACCTGTTGGGAACATAAACAATACTTACAAACACGTACAGATAAAGAGGCTAATAAGAATTGTACATATATATATATATATATATATCATACAAACTATGTACCAAGGTGAACAAAAAAAAAATAATAATAAAATACCTTTCTATCACAACTTTCCTCTGATTTTTTATAATTTTTTGTTATAAATTTTCCCAAATTCAAAATTACTTCCATGTCATCACATTTCATTTACTTAATAAATTTATCTTCCGGAGATAAGTATTCAAAATCAGCTAGAAATTCTGACCCTTTATCAATTAGTTGTTTTCTGGCTTCACAGAACTTTTGACAAATTAAAATGTAATGAAATACGTCTTCTAATTCAGAACACAAGTCATACATGCTGTCGTCTACTGGTACTTTAGTGGCCTCTTGTGTCTCCCTTTTTCGATACTTAAATTATGTGCACTGATTCTTCATCGGGTCAAGTTTCTTTTTTCATCTGTTTTCTTCGATACCGTAAGTAATTTTCCGTTCCAAACTTTGATCTAAATTTTGGATGTGTTCTGAGTTTTTTATGTGGTAAAGATTGCCTAAAAAGCAGTGTGCCATTGAATATGAAATTTCTCCTGTAATAATTTTTGTATAAAATTTACCGAAAAGTCCCCAAATTCATCGCCGCCATTGTTCCAAATATCTTCGCATTCGATTAATTTTAGGGTTTTCTTCACTGTGCTTAGCCAGTTAGTGCTAGCCCATGACAGAATTTCGGAGCTACCTTTATAGGCAACCTACAACAATTTGTCTTGGTTAGAGTTTACAATTCGGTACTAGTGAAAGTCTTTAGTATTTTCAGAGAATATTGAAAAGCTCCGAGCTCACTCGGAACCGCAATATTGCATGCTTTAGAGTTCACTCCTAGAGCATATTTCAAAAAACTTAAATATAAATTTTCGAATTCAGTTTATCAAATAAATCCAAATATGAGCGAATGTCATTTTTTGTTCACCAAACAAGGTATTTTAAGCGTCCAAGAGCCTTTTTAGCTTTTTCACATAAATGCTTTAGGGCTCCAGCAAAATTCCGTCTCATAATTCTTTTAGACTTATTAAATAGAAATACTTTGGATTTTTCTACATATAATTTCTCGTTATATAGGGTTACTGAATTGCAGCCATGTGTGAAAATGTTGGCAAATCATCGATGAATAAATTGAATTGATTCGGGCTTAGCACCCATCCTTGTTTTACGCCATTATTCAAATGTATTTTTTCTAATAATCCCGAATTAAATTTAATTTAGACAGACGACTTATCAGATATATCTCGCAAAATGTTATACATAAAACCGCCTATATTGTAATTAGAACATATGTAGTATAGTCCATCATGCCACACAGTATCAAAAGCTTTTTTGAGATCGATAAAACACACGCTTCTGTGTATTCAAGTTGTGGTCAAGTGCTTGTGTATTCCTCGCTGTTGAAGGTTGCGGCATGCCACATTGGTCATTATTAGTCCTTTTAGGCATGCACCGGACTTTCAGATGCTTTTCAATGCGACTCTTTTTTATTTTTTTTTCATGCATCTCAAGCCTTGTTATATATAAATCACTAAATAGAATAAAACTAAAAGCCTGGTGCACGCAGGCCTATGATTTAAAATTCAATAAAAATTGACAGAGTTATGGCTAATTGAAAAGTGCAAAGGTCCAAATGATCTATATCTTTGACCTCTGGAGGTCACATGTAAATTACAAAAATGTGAAGTGTTATAATAGCCACAATTTGAGCACAAAATGTATGATAAAAATTGTATTAAAATTGACGTAGTTGTGGCTTAATGAAAATTTCAAAGGTCCAAATGACATATATCTTTCACCTTTAGAAGTCACATGTAAATTACAAAAAGGTGAAGTGTTATAATAGCTAAAATTTGAGCCCAACATGTATGATCAAAAGCGGATAGAAATTGACCGAGTTATGGCCAAGTAAAAATTTCAAAGGTCCAATTGATATTGACCTTTCAGCTTTAGAGGTCACCTGTAAATTACGAAAATGTGCAGTGTTACAATAGCTACAATTTGATCAAATTTCGCTAAAAATTGACAGACTGTTGGCTAGATGAAAATTTCGAAGGTCCAAATGGCCTGTATCTTTGACCTTTTGAGTCACATGTACATAACAAAAATGTGCGGTGTTACAAGAGCTACAGTTTGAGCCAAACAGGATCAAAATTGGATAAAAATTGACCGAGTTATGGCTAGATGGAAATTTTAAAAATCCAAAAGAGTTGGACGTTCGCCCTTTAGAGGTCACATATAAAATTACAAACAATGTGCAGTGTTATAAGAGCTACAATTTGAACCCAACATATATGATCAAAATTGGAGGGCAACTAACCCAGTTGTGGTCAGATAAAAATTTCAAAGGTCCAATTCATATTGACGTTTGACCTTGAGAGGTCACATGAAAATTACAAAAATGTGTAGTGTTAAAATATCTACAATTTGAGTTCATCATGATCAGTATTGGATAAAAATTGACCGAGTTATGGTTAGATGAAAATTTCACAGGTCCATATGACCTATATCTTTGACCTTTGGAAGTCACATGTAAATTACAAAAATGTGAAGTGTTATAATAGCTACAATTTGAACCCTACATGTATGAACAAAATTGGATAAAAATTGACCTTTAGATATTTAGAGGTCACATGTAATTTACAAAAATGTGCAGTGTTAAAATAGCTACAATTTGAGTTTAACATGATCAGAATTGGATAAAAATTGACCGAGTTATGGCTAGATGAAAATGTCTATATCTTGACCTTTGGAGGTCAAATGAAACTTACGAAAAATTTAAACTGTTATAATAGCTATAATTTGAGCCCAATATGTTCAAATGTGCATAATAATTGACAGAGTTATGGCTAGATGAAAAATTGAGTAGACTAGGCCTACTTTTTGTGTTGCGGAACCGGACCTGACCGAGAGACAGCTCCTAGACAGACTAAATAATATGGTTGTATGAATAATTTATAAATGCCCTGGCTAATACTGCTGTACAAAATGTCATGATGTACTTTTCCAAACATATTACGATTCTATAAACAATTTGAAAAAAGTTAAATTCTGTATTGATCCAAAGATATTTTACACCTCAAAAGGTAAAAGGGAGCTTGTTTACCACACCCTGGCATTACAATGCTTGGATCTGTTAGTGAAAATATGATTGTTTTCAGGGTCGCATTTACAGTGCGTTAAAGTTGTTGTCTCACGTCTTTTGAAAGATCAAACGTGGAAATAGCATGGAGAGAAAAGCTGAAGTTATACCAAATTTTAATAACTACTTACACAGTTTAACAGCAAATACGGATCCTCATGGAATTGGGTCAATGTCTGCATGACAAAATGAGGTTTAGTACAAGCATTATTTTACTGGTGGCCATACAGTTTTAAATTAGTTGATAGATAAGTAAATCGTTATATTGTGCAGGAGAAGGCAATATATTTATGGGTTGACCAAGGCGTACCAAAAAGTAAGCTGATAACGGAAATGGCACTCTACGGTAAAACTTTCACCTTGCAAAGCGCTTTCAACAACGGCGCAGGTGCTAGGCAGTTGGGGCTGGAACTGCTGGTACATACACACGTGAAGCCGGCATGCTTTCATATTACGAGGTAAATAAATCACCATGAATTACCGCAGGGCCACCATAAGGTATGGGCCAAATGTGAGTTTTAATGAAATGTTTAAAATACCGTTCAAATAGTCAACTGTGGTATGATGTGTGAAAACTATAATACAATTACGAATTTATGGTTTTTTGGCTATATGGAATTGTAACATTCATCAATTACACCCCTTCACGTTATTTGAATCACCAGGCCACCATCATGTTGACATCTGCATTTTTGCTCTGGTCATTTTGATATATGTTTGTAATACAGATGTGTTTATTAGTTAAAAAGTGTTTCATGTAAATTAACAAATAGGCTGTTTAAACTTATGATATATATGTAATAAATATGACGTGAAGGAGATGATCCGAAAGAATGAGTGAAAAATATCTTTCAGGTCCTGCTATCACATTGGTCTCTGTCAGTGTGGCCGCTTCCGTCATATACTTTTAAACATGTAATTCGATACGTTTATTGGTATACCATGTATGTCAGTGCTAGAATGTGAGTGTTAACAGTCACTGTACTGTTGCTATAATCAGGATTTTTTTCCTTCCCAAGATTTGTGACAAGCTAAAAGGTGGGTTTAAAGCGAAAGTTGACCGAGACAGCGGTGTGCCCTATGCGTACAATGGAAAGCAATGGATTAGCTATGACGACCCAGCCAGTTTACGTAAAAAGGTAGACATAAAAACATGCTCCATTGCTCATATGCTTGATTAGACCTGCCCATGTGTATGTAGAGAATCGGTGAAGTTGGTCGTTGTGTCACACCACTGGTTACAAATCAGCAATTCTCAACTTCATAAACCCCATGAAGACAATATAAGTTACATATATATTTTCCAGTGTACATAGGTAGGTTAAAAAGAAACACGAAGCCAAGTCAGCTTAACAGCTAGATAAAAAACTCCTTACTGGAAGAAAATGGAATCGGCAAAGCTCGTGCTCTTGTGTAAATTCTCATACGTTAAGAATCAAGACAATTTGTGAATCACATTTTTTCTTCAGAGTTATTAAAATACTAGTGAATGTACCTTGTCCATATTAGTCATCTTTGTATGCCAATTTCCCCAAGGGAGGTTATCAGCAATTCGTGGTATTAATAGACACTTAACCCTTAAAGTGCTAATCACTGCTATAGCTGCTTTCTCATTACCGTTAAACACCTAATGGTTAAAAGATTAAAATTTGTCACTAAGATACCTTTCATTCAAATACCAGCAAGCCTTGTCTGAAGCAAAAAGTAGTCTTAGTCAACAGCTTTCCTCAGGACACTTTGCGTGCAATGCGCGCAAAGTGTCCTGAGGAAAGCTGTTGACTCAATCTTAAATCAGCACTTTAAGGGTTAAGACTCTTTGATGAAGAAGATCAACCTGGTGTACTATTGGTTTATGAAAAGTATTGCTGGCTGCTCTACTTTAGACCATAAGCCACTTTCATAAATGTTTGTAGTTTATTAATTTGTGGATCATCCAATGAACCTTTGATCACTTTGTCAAATGTGGTATACTTTAGGTACAATGGCTTAAGCAGAAAGGTTAAGGAGGTTGGATGGTCTGGGCCTTTGACTTCGATGACTTCACAGGAAACCACTGTGACAGCAAATAACCGTTGCTCCATGCATTGGCCGACGCTCTGTGAAATGTGAAGTTGTTCGGTGCAGGTATATATCCATAAGTTATTGTATGGAAAGAAAATTTGAGGAATAAAATGATTGCAATAAATTGTATTCCTTGTATTTGAATACACGTATACCGTATTTGTAGGTTCTAACAAAGTGACTTTCATTGCAAACAAATGTCCCAGAACACAATGATGATAGTGTAAATGTGTCTATCTGATCCTCAAATAATGTTAACTCAGTACCACATCACAGATATGGTCCAATTTCTAGTATGTTGTGCCAAAACCAACAAAAGGCAATTCACCACAATGTTCATTGCTCCTATTTTGCAAAAGGCGATCAATTTTAGTTTAGGGTGTGACAGATTCAGCACTCCGACAAATGGTCAGTCCTCATACTACGATATGTCAGTCTTATTAATAGGCCGTTTGTATGCTATTCACTACAACGGTTGCATTCTATCTTAGTATATAAGATTGCAATCTTTGGTTGAAATCTCCTTTATTAAAGTACCGATATGCCTGTCAGTGTAATCTCAGACAAAAGCACATTGACTCCATTGGTTTTTGACTGAGGCAAAAACCTGCCATTGAAAGAAATAATGCTTTGCCTAACATCGAAATATTTAGGTATTCATCACTTATAGGAATCAATATGACACTGAAGATGATGATGCTAAAAAATAAACAAAACGTAGTGACAATGACGTAACGATGACAATAAAAAAACCATATGAGAGTTACAAACTCATTCAAAATATCCACGTAACAGTTTTCACAGTCCAACATCGTAAGATAATACCGAAACAGAAACGATTAAGTTCACACTGATGACATGACCATGTCCTTGTGAAATCAGTTAAACTGTAGTATGAGACCATTAAGGGCCAATATCTATGGCAAGCATTAACATTTTATCAGATTTATGGATATCCAAAATTGATTTCTTGATATCAAAAATGCGTTTTTGGATATCCAAAATCAAATAGCAAGAAAGAGGAATTCTTGATACCAATAAACCATTTTGGATATCCAAATTCAACTTTTGATATCAAAATATTATTTTTGTATATCAAAAAATTCATTTTGGTCTTTCGTTTTCACTCTGAATTATCGACATCCATAAATGATTTATTGATATCCCAAAATCATTTTTGGATATCAATGAATCATTTATGGATATCCAAAATTCAGGAACAATAAATGGTGAAAGTTGAAATAAGTTATGCTCCCTTTACGATTGTGACAGTTGATTGGTGTGTGTCCAGTTAGACTTTCCAAAACCAATGTTATATTTCTCAATTCAAAAAATAAATAAATAAATAAATAAATAAATAAATAAATAAATAAATAAATAAATAAATAAATAAAATAAAAGGAAAATAAATTAGTACATGAAAATCGTGTGTATGTTTACAAGTATGGACAGTTTAGCAATTTATTGGGACATTCTCCTTCACTGAAAGCATGTGAACCGCAACTCGAACGTACGGTTCCGGTTTCTGCTAGATCTACTACTGCAGCCAGCATGAGCCATAATCAGCATTTCAGACCAGTTGACTGATTCAGTCTTTGGGAGATGATGGGCCCACTACAATTCTTAGCCTTGTTGATGTCATCATAGCTATGTTTCATGGACAACATTTCAACACAAAACATACAAAAAGGGACCGTTCATTATCACAAGCAGTCATTTCCTTATGTTTGGATATCCAAAAATCCTTTTTGGATATCTGTCAGGCGCCGTTTTGCTATTTATCCAGTATTTCTATATATAAAAAGGTGACTTCCTGATATCAAGCAGTTATTTCTTGATATCAAAAAGTAACTTTTGATATCAAGAAGTCATCCTTGATATCAAAAAATCGAATATCAAGAAGTCGAATTCGATATCAAAACTTTTTGGTATCAAGAAGTCGGCTTCTTGATATCAAGAAATGAGTTACACTTCTTGATATCAATAATTCGAATTCTTGGCATCAGGAAGTCTCTGTTTGATATGAAGAAGTTGACTTTTAGATTTGAAGAAATGACTTCTTGATATCAAAAATTACAAACTACTTTTTGATATCAAGGATTCAAAGAAAACTAATACAATAAACAGTTCCTTCACTGCGGAACTATTCTAAAGTTGTAAAAATTGCTAAAAGCAATAATCACATATTTGACCTATACTGGGCACTTCGGACGGGAGGTCTTTGCGCAGGCGAGAGACTATGGCTCTGGGGTAACAGTACGGTGGTTTCAATTGGGGAGTTCACCACGTGGACCAGTTCCTTCTCAAATTCATACCTTTCTGAACATGTTCAGTAGTTTCCTCATTAAGCTTCCACAGGCCTTTAATGTTAAGCATATGACTGCATGTCAAAATGTCAATTCTGCACTGTCAAGGTATTCATGCGTTTTAAAAAAGGAGGTGGGGTGGGGTGGGGGGAAATGAATACTTTTTTCGTTCAACGCAATTTGGATGTTTCAGTTTTAGGTTACGCTCAATCAGCATTCCTTAATATATGTATTCGCCTTAGCGGATTTCCTGGTGATGCGTGAAAATGCCATTTAAATTCCACGCAATCGGCGATTTACTTCGCTTAATTGACTGCGAAGCGCGATAAACTACGATCTAGGCAACTAAAATTTGGTTCAAAGGAAATACTACTGACCCCTAATAGATGTGACAGTGTTGACGTAAGGCTAGCCCAACATGACAACACGGGGGTCAGCTCTGTTTCACGCCTGCAACTTGCACCAAATGCCCTGGCAATATCTAGCCGGGATGCTCGGTGACTCAGACTGGTTACTTTTTTTTGTGGCATTAACCTCTCATGTCCTATAACAGACATTCCAAACAGAAAACCTTCATGCACTTCACCACATCAAAAACCGTGATGTTGAGCATGCTTTAGAATATTCCAGAAAATTCGGAAATTTAATAACAGAAAGCATCAAAGGAACATGCCAGTGGACTGAGTACTACGTCACCTCTTCCAACTCGTACTATTGTCCACCCCCCACCCAACATACTACATAGAAGTTAATATTTTCAGTTGGCCAAAAACAAAAGTATTTTTTAGTGGTATATAAAATCTGAAATTGACAATTACTTCCTGAATTTATTATTAATTTTTTTCTTCAGGTGTTTAATTGCTAGTGATGCGCTATTCAACACTTTTAATTTCAAGTGGTCCGTTATTTAAGGCCATTAATCCATGGTGATACGTTAGGGTGCGGATTGCCCCCATGTTTAAAAGACCATGCTGATGAAACACATGATGTCGCAGAATTTCTTTTTGATAGAGATTGTCATTTTCCACAAAACAAATACAAAATACATATGCTGGTGACATTGTAGCCAATATTTAGTTTGTGTAAGTTCACTAATAGTAAAATCTTTTCTCACAGGTTTACAACCATTTGACTCAATCCAGAATCAAATGAAAGCAAAGTGAAACATAGTCAAGTCATTAAATGATTACCAAAATAAATCTGCTGAAAAATGTCCTTGGTGTATTTGTGAAGATAAATGTTGCTATGAATTCCGCTGACAGTTGGATGTGATAGGTGGTTTCATTGGCCTTTGGGCGAAATAAAAAGACCTCTGCCTAAATAAAAAGTGGTTCTGAAAAAGTTGTAATAAAGACAGACGGTAATATATTGTAATATATTGAAAGGCATTGCTAGCTTGATGGCTTGAAATTGACATGTTAAATGGGGTTATAATGTAAACATTGTATTAGAGTACAATTAAGTAAATTACCAATAACATGGGTAGTTGTATGTGGGTGTATATATTTAATGCCAATTCAGTTCTTTTTTGGGTTGTTCTTGTTCGATTCTATGAATATAATTCTTTACAATACGACTCCAATGACACCTGATAACAGACTCAGACGGCTTCCCCTTTTTTGTCTGAGTCTGTCATCAGGCATACCCAATTGTAGATTAAAGGGCATTGGTAGTCTTGATGTCTTGCCTTGTCCAAAATAAATGGGCCCAAATTTTATATTCAAAATAATATTTGGTATTTGTAAGTCTAAGATTTAGAAATATAATATATTAGGGCACAATAACACACTTCTAATTGTTAGTGTCACTGCTGGGCTGGTAGTACTCTCATTGTTTTTTGTATAGCATGTTACAACTCTGCAAGGATTTATACTTAGGAGGTTGAAATTTTGCACCTTTATGTACCATAATACCAACTAGGATGGGATTGTCGATGAAAGACCTTAACCTATTTTCAAGGTCACTTCGCCACTTTTTGAAAATCATTGCAGATGCACTCGAGAAAGATTTGTCTTAAAGAGGTTGACATTTTGTGTCATTATGTTTCTATGTAAGACTTTTGTAAGACCTTGCTTTTGACTGCAGATGTATGTTCTTGGCCTATTTCTCAAGGTCACTTAGGCATTTCGTAAAAATCAACGTGGATATGATAACTCACGAAAGATTTGACTCGGGAAGTTGAAATTTATATAGGACCGTACTTTTGATTGCAGATCGGTGACCTTGACCCATTTTCAAGGTCACATGGGCATGACATATTTTAGTTGAAATTTTTTTATAAAGTTGTTCCTGTATAAAACCTTGCTTGGGATTGTAGATGGGTGACCTTGACCTTTTTCAAGGTCACATGGCCCCTTGTCAAAATGATTGCAGACACACTGGTGAAAGATTTGACTTAGAGAGATTGAAATTTTGTGTGATTGTGTTTGTATGAAAGACTTGTGAGAACCTGTTTGTGATTGCAGATGTTTGACCTTGGCTTATTGTTAACAGTCACACAAGCATTTCATCTTAAATCCATGCAGACGTGATATCTTCACAATGATTTGACTTAGGAGGCGGAAATTTTGCATGATGATGTACCATAGTACGAACTAGGTTGGCAGTAAAACTGGGTGACCTTGACCTATTTTCAAGGTCACATCACTTCCTTGAAGCTGTAGAAGCGATAATTCAAGAATGTCTTTTTAAAAGGTAGCACTTCAAATTGTGTCCTTATATATCTGTAGATGTGTGACCTTGGCCTATTTTTCAAGCTTACATGGACATTTCCTTGAAAATAGTCACAAATGTGATGTCAGAAGAATATGTCTTAGGAGGAAGAAGTTTTCTATTATTATGTACAAATATAAGAAAAAGGTTAAGATTGTAGGTGAGTGACCTTGACCTATGTTTCAAGGTAACATATGCAGTTCCTCTAAATCATTCCTGACACTATAAGTGGTTACCTGCTAAGCAGACCAAGTTCCATGTTATCTCTCTACTGCGCAGAAGAGATAACATGGAGCTTGGTCTTCTTAGGAGGCAATATAAGTGGAAGGATTTGTGGATTGCAGATAAACTGTGTGGAAATATATTTCAGTGAAAATTTGCTGGGACAATGAGCCTCAATAAGAGTGTGCTTGTGCTTCTACATGGATAATCTTTGCTTAGATTTTGAAATGTCAATAAGAATGTACTTTCACCATATCTGTAGATCATTGGAATCGGTATGCCTATTAATAAAAATAAGGGTGACAATAGTAAGGGCGCACGAGGAGACATTTGATTTTCTGTCGGAAAATCAGCCTGTTCTAGTTACCTTTGATTCTGCACTTTTGCAAAGAAGTGCAATGTTACTCATTATGTTATGAATCACTTTCTAAGTTTTAGAAAATATGAGTCATTCTACACATAATGCTCATACAGAGGAGGTATTCAAAAACTAAAAAAATTATAAAATTTGAAACAAGGAAGAAATATTTAACAATTTTTTATGAACAAGATTCAACAAAATCTTACACCAGTAATCATTAGAATGTTTTCTAAGGCAACGCGGAGTTTCATTCACACAATACACGACAACTTAAAAAATTTACACTTTTTTAAAATCTACATTCCAAATTAATCTTAATTTCCAATTTATCACCACAAATATGGAATAAAATGCCAATTACTTCGCAAAAAAAAACTTTCACTTTTTTTTCAAAGGAAATTAAAGAATTTATACTAATATTCAGAAATAGATAATCCCTGAAAATTAAAATTTTCTGGTGTAATTTATGTGTATGCATTTTTATGTCTGGCTGCCAACACAGATATTTTGTTTTTCAAGAATTCTTTCTTTTCTTTCCTTCTTTCTTTATATCTGGGTGCAAACCTAGACATCTTGTTTTTCCTGGAGGTCCATGGCACCCAAATTTGTCCGACGTTTTTCTCAGACACTGTTATTCCCAAAACCACCAAACTTGCCATGGGGACTGACCTACCAATTAAATTTTGCTATTTGGTTTGGAATAGTTATGACCTTTAAAATTATGCAAATAAAAGGCAATGGAAACTTTTAAAGTTCCATATCATCCAAACTATCGTAGATAGACACAAAGTGTTAAATTACACGTGTAGGTTTGTGACATCTGGCAAATCCATTTGCATGCAAACAAAAGTTGGTGAATTTTAATGTATGCTAAATTCACTGATTTTCCCAACAATACACAAGTATCCATTCTACTGCTACATAGACCTTCATGGTGCTAGGCAACCACTTTGCATTCATAATAAATGAATTTGAACCTGTTTCATAGGCAGCTTTCTAGCTATGCAGGCTAGGTGTATGATTTGGAAGGTATGAGTCCTGTAGCAAATTTGGGGCATTCCCAACAACTGTGTAATGCGGTTCTTATTAAAATACAGAGAATCTATTTCTGTTCATGCAGGAACAGATCTGCTTTTTGGAGGTCAAGACTTGAATTGTGGATATCTATGGGGTGCAGTTTTGCTATGTAAACAACATTTCTTGATGTCAAAAAGTGACTTTTTGATATCAAAAAGTCAACTTTTTGATATCAAAGAAGTAGACTTTTTGATATCAGGAAGTCCAATTCTTGATATCAAAGTCGACTTCTTGATATCAAGAATGCAACTTTTTGATATCAAGAAATCGACTTTTTGAAATCTAAAATTCGAATTCTTGATATCAAAAAGTCCATAGCTCCTTGTTTGAATTGGTGAATGCTCCCTTAAGTATTTCCAGAGCATCGATTACACAATGAATGTACAGAAATTCACATAAAAACTCTAACAGTTACACAGAGAAAAACCTGTAGAATGTGACTTGACGCTTTTAATACTACTAATACTACTACCACTACCGTACTCCTAATAATGATCACAACAATATTTTCTAACATTCTGTGTGCTGGATTATCAATGCATCCTTTTCAAATAATATGGCAGCCGGGCTTGAGGCCACTGACGTTGGCAAGGATGATTTACTTAAATGTATAGAATGGTCAATTGTAGAAGGGTGGTTCTGAGATGCTGTGACAGCAAGAGTGTTGTTTCAAGTGTCGTGTTAGCTAACCACCGGCAGTCTTAGATGAATTTATCAATCAAACACATGTGAGCTCGTCCCCTTTCTCTGCTTATTGGTAGAGCTGTAGAAAGCGTGTCCTCTCGCCACGCAACGGTTAGCTAATAGGAGCTATTCATATTAAACTATATTAACTGCAGACCTGCACTGGTCCCCACAGTTGCTAGGAAACAGTTCGATGCCTCCGCCATGATCAGGGCACTTTTACAAGATAAGTTATTTTACCATCCAGAAATAGCATTTTTTTCTACCAAAAAAATTTTCTGAATGTGTTAAGCATCTTGTATGTTTTAAAACTTAATGAATGACTTTTCGTAAGGTTTTGCTTCACCAGGTTTCTCCTTTTATTGCAGAAGCTCATACGGCTGTGCTTAATGCATGAATGTTCCCTCCTGCCTGTCAAGTTTCTTGCTGCAGCCTAGTTGGCAGCACAGTATCCCAGTTAATATGCAAAAATCCTATTGATTGACGACCTCGAACCGGAAGTTCCTATTGCGCATCCGAAACTACACATTTTACTGGGGTTTCTTCTGTGTTCTGTTGAGAGTATAACAACAGTCACATGATGTTACGTGATGTAGACTCGGATACGGCTACTTTTTCCGAACGATTCCATTATCTAACAAATAATCATCCAGCTTTTTTATTATCCACGACGTTTGTCAATTTCTGACCAATATATTTAGGATAACTACAATTGCCATAAATGGTTAAATGTCATAGATATATCAGCATTTTCTTACTGCTTTCTTCCATTTCTCCCACGCATATAAATACACACACACACTATATATATATATATATATATAGTAAGATGCAATTTTTGCCCCTTTCACCCATTCATATTTTCATATCCATAAGCTACAACCAAGGACACTCATAAACATGGACTGCGAAGGGTAGTCCATATATACCTCAATCTAAAATGTATTGTTCTCAACAAATGTTTCTACAGTATTTGCAATTCTAATTTATACTGAGTTTATGAAACCCTCATCTGCATTCTATATATTTTAAATAAAATAGATAATATAGATATGTCACATAAAACCCATACAAATAAGGTACTTGTGAAAGTCAAAATAACCATGAAATTAAGAATGATGTTGGAGAAACAAAACAAAACAAAACAAGAAAAGAAGATTTGCTTCACAGCAAAATTTTCTGGGCCTTCAAAATGCGAACAGGTTGAAATGCTACACCTTGCCATTGTCCAACATAATCTACATTTTGTGTATTAGCCTAATTTGCATTAATTAAAATGCTAGAACTTATATAACTTTGGTTCTTGGTTCAGTGTATGTGGCAATGTCACAAACTTTTAAACTTAAGTTTGCATGACATCACTACTACAGTAGTTTTGAAGCTATTCAAGATTTTAATTTTGTGTATATGCCAAATTTGCATAAATTTAAAGCGTGCATCTTTGATGCACGGTTAATTGGATACGGTTATGTCACAAACCTACAAATTGAAGTCGGAATGGTACTTTTATGTTTTATAGTATTGAAGTTATTCAAGATTTAGATATTGTGTATTCACCTTGTTTGCATAAATTAAAATCCTGCAACCTTGTTTATGGTTCATTGGATGTGGCTTTGTCACAAATCCATAAATTGAAGTTCGAATAGCACTTTTATCTATAATAGTTTTGAAACTATTCAAGGTTTAAATTTCATACATCCACCTAATTTACACAAATTAAAATCCTACAACTTTGGTGCATAGTTCATTGGATGGCCCTTTGTCACAAACCTCTACCTAAGTAGGAATGGCACCTCCATCTATAATAGTTTTGAGGCTTTTCAAGATGTAATTTTGCATATTCACCTAATTAGCATAAATAAAAATCCTACAGTTTATGGTTTATTGGATGCACCTTTGCGTCTAAACATAAAAATTGAAGGTGGAATGGTATCTCTATCTATAATATTTTTGAAGATATTCAACTTTAAACTTTTTGAATGCCCTTGATTAGCATAATTTGAAATTCTATATCTATCATTTACTATCAATTATATTGGCAAGTGTCACAAACCTATACATGCACTTTGAAATGTTGTGTCTTTCTACCATAGTGTTGAAGATGTGGAGCTTTCAAAACTTTAATTCCCCCAAATTTGTATAATTTTGAACATCATGACTAATCGAAACCAGGTGCAAAATTTCACTGCTAGGTCAGTCGATCTGGCACGTTTGGTGGTTTTCGGGATAATAGAGTGCGAGAAAAACTTCGCACAAATTTGGTCGTAAAGAAGAAAGAACTAGAAAGGAAGATTTACTCCACAGCAAATCTGTCTGGATGCCTTTAAAACAAGAACAGTTTGAAATGCTAAACTTTGCCATTGTTCAAAATATTCTAAATTTTCTGTATTAGCTTAAGTTGCATGACTTAAAATGCCACAACTCTTGTTCCTGATTTATTGGATGTGGCCATGTCACAAACTTTAAAACCGAAGTTGAATGAAACCAATATCTATAATAGTTTTGAAGATACTCAACATTTTAATTTTATGTATTTCCCTAATTTGCATTCAATTAAAAATGTATTTGCCTAATTTGCTTACATTAAAATTGTACAATTTTGGATTCAGGCTCATTATATGTGGCTATGTCACATTCCTACAATTTGGAATTGGAATGGCAATTGTGTGTATAATAGGTTTCAAGCTATTCAACATTTAAATCCTGCAAAACCACTTAGTTTTTAAAAATTAATTTTTGTTCATGGTTTATTCGATGTGGCTTTATCACAAACTGATAAATTAAGTTGAAATGGCATCTCTATCTACGAATGGCATCTCTATCTACAATAGTTTTGGAGATACTCAATTTTTAAATTTCTCAATGCTCCTAATTAGTATAATTTGAAATTTTACAACTTTGATATAATGTCCATTATATTGGCATGTGTCACAAACTTGTGTATGCACAAAGTGTCTGTCTGCAATAGGTTGGAAGATATGGAGCTTTTGAAATTGTAATTGCCCCTGATTTACATAATTTTAAACATCATGACTATTTCGTGTGAAATGTACAATATCACTTGTTAGGTCAGTCACCATGGCAAGTTTGGTGGTTTTCTAAATAATAGTGTCTGAGAAAAACTGCATGCCAGCTTGGTCGTAAAAAAAAAAGAGAGAAAGAAAAAACAAAATATCTGGGTGCCAACCTAGCCCCAAAGGGACCTCCCCACGCTCTGTAAGCTTGCAAGCTTACAGAGCGTGGGGAGGTCCTTTGGAGCTAGGTGCCAACCCAGACATAATTTGTCAGATACACAATACCAGTGTTTACTTATACAGTGAAACCTCTCTACAGTGGGCACCCTTGGTACCGCAGAAGAGTGCCCACTTCCGAGACGGTTAGCCTTTCTGGGCAGTATGGATGATAATATTTGCATGTACATGTACGTCATCATACATGCACATATACATGGATAGTGTATATATATTATAAATCAAGGGGATGTGTATACATGCAATACAGAACTATCTCCATGCTTCCTTTATTACATAAACAAATTTTAACAGACATCCCTTACAGGAAACTACATGAATACATTTACTTTTGAACTGAGACAAGCAATATACTGTCAGAGTATTCCTTGTTTTGGCTATGAGGAACAGGCTTCACTGGTAACAAGAAAATAAAGACATGGAAGTCCAACCGGCTGTGCTCCTTGGAACTGATAAGCCTCAGACAAAAACAGACCAGTTGGGGCACCAGTGTCAGTCATGGTGCAGCGACTGCTCTGTCCAGCACTAGTGGGAACCATAGGCTGCCTGATACATATGGCAGCATTCAGCAAATCTGTTCCGGCATGAACAGAAATGGATTCTTTGTATTTTATTGAGAACCTCATTACAAAGTTCTTGGGAATGCCCCCCCCCTCCCAATTTGCTATAAGAGACCAAAACCTTCAAAAATCATATGCCTTGCATGCATGGCTAGAAGGCTGGCTATGGAACAGGTTCAAGCTCATTCATTATAAACCCAAAATGGTTGCCTGGCACCATGAAGGGCTATGCAGCAGTAGAAGCCCTGGATACTTGTGCATTGTTGGGAAATTCAGTGAATTTTTGTTTGCATGCTATTGGATTTGCCAGATGTCTCAAACCTACACATGTAAGTTTAGATTTGTGTCTATCTACAATAGTTTGGATGATATGGAGCTTTGAAAATTTTAATTGCCCTTTATTTGCATAACTTTAGAGGTCATAACTATTCCAAACCAAATGGCAAAATTTCATTGGTAGGTCAGTCACCATGGCAAGTTTGGTGGTTTTGGGAATAATAGTGTCTGAGAAAATCTTTGGACAAATTTGGATGCCATGGAACTCGAGGAAAGACAATATGTCTAGGTTGGCACCAAGAATACCTCCCCTGTATGAGCATTATGTCTAGAATGACTCATATTTTCTAAAACTTAGAAAGTTATTCATAACATAACAGGTAACATAACACTTCTTTGAAAAAGTGCAGATTCAAATGTAATAATCAGATAATTACTAAACCCAGAAGGGAATTTAATTAACATTTCACTAATTTTGGCACATGTTTATCCAAATTTAACAGCTCAATATATAACATGTTAACTAACAGAGGTTGGTGATACTGCTGTCTGTATTCTACCGAGCATACAAATACGACAGGTACTGTTGTAATCAATTCAAAGCACAAAAAAAGATTTCATGGCCCTAATTTTCATAATTTTGCACATATTGAATATTCCAAAATCGGGCTTCCCTACTATGCATGTTACCAAACAATCTTTGACATTTGTTACATGCACAAAGGGCTGGCTTAAATAGGTAGAGAGAAAATTAAATGAATGAATAAATAAATAAATAAATAAATGAATAAATAAATAAATGAATAAATAAATAAATAAATAAATAAATGAATGAATGAATGAATGAATGAGTGAATGAATGAATGAATGAATGAATGTATGAATGAATGAATGAATGAATGAATAAATAAATAAATAAATAAATAAATAAATAAATAAATAAATAAATAAATAAATAAATAAATAAATAAATAAATAAATAAATAAAATGAAGATATGTTATGTTATGTGCCACAGCACACACACATGATAAATAAGACAAAAACAAAACAAAAAATGGAAAGAACTTTGAAGAAACAGTAAGCCACGTAGCATGGAACACAGATGTAGTTGATAACACTTTTAATATGTGACCATTGAAACAAGAACATGCTGATGAACTCAGTTTGAAATGGAAATCTGGAATGTATAAATTTTACACATGTATATTACAGTTCCACAAGTCTATCTGCCATTAATCATTTATTAAGGTACAACATGCGATACAAAAGCCAGTGAGAGTAGCACCAGCCTAGCAGTAACACCAACAATTAGAAGTGTATCATTGTGCCCTAATATATTATACTTAACTCATAGACTTACTAATACCAAAATATCCTTTTGAATTTAAATTTGGGAACATTTATTTTGGACTAAATATAATGTAATTACAGCCTCACCGTGGATAGGAATAGTCAAATGGAAATAAAGTAGCGATAGGTGTAGTGTATGTGGGTCGCGAGGGGTTACCTAATGAATAGAATTACTAGATATTTGATAGGATGAGAATGATGATTAGTGATATTCGGCAGCAGGGCTACCGGATTATTATAGCTGGGGATTTTAATGGACACATAGGAAATGGAATGAGTGGTATTGAGGGAGGGGATAGTGGAATCAATGGGAATGGAACCAGGTTACTGAACTGCACAAGGGAATTTGGTCTGAGGATAGTTAATAGGGATGTACAATGCAAAGGAAAGTGGACATGGGAGGACAATAATTGACCATATTCTAGTAGACAGTGCGGTATTTCAAATGACACAAGGATGCGAAATAGATGAGGAAGGTAGATTGGATATATGCAGTGACCATAACTGGATGATAGTCTCAATTAATATACAGTGTCAAAGAAGAAGGGGGGGGGGGAGGTTAAATGGGTGTGGGATATAAAGGAAGAAACAGACTGGACAGAGTATCAAGAAAGCCTAAAATTGGAATTGCAGGAATGGAAAAATAGATGGGAGAATGAAGGGGAAGTACAGGAATGAATGGGGATCTAATCAGAAGGATTCTTAAGGTAGCACGGGAAAAGAGAGGTAGAAAGTTTTGGTTGGAAGTGTAGGCTATAGAATAGACCCAGAGTTGAAAAGAGCCATAAAAAGAAAGAGGGGCTAAAAATAGAGCATGGAGATTAGCCAGGAAAAACAAATACCCAGAAGGTCTGACAGAAGAAGCCAAGAGACAGTATATGGAATGTAGAAGGAACGTAGCAGAGATGAAAGCAGAAAGGAGAGCCAGTAATAATGAAAGAATGACAAAGAAAATAATGGAGAATGGAGGAAAAGGGTCAACTATCTTTTGAAAATAGGTTAATCGGCAAAAACGGAATAAAGCACAGGAAATCACACATAGAGGAAAAAGAACAGATTACAAAGAATAAATACAGGAAGCTTGAAGGGAGCCTTGGCAAGAAGTTAATAATCCGCACTGGGGTCAGAGAACAGTACCAGGGTGTCAAGGAGAATACACACAGGATCAATGGGATCCCGAGGTGTGTGGCAGACTCAGAAGTTTAGAAGTTGAAATAGCAATTGAGCAGATGCCATTACGCAAAGCTCCAGGACCAGATGACATACTGTCAGAATTCATAAAGAGAGGGCCAGAAGAATTGAGGAAAGTTTACAGTTGCTGTTCAATAGTGTTATTGTGAAAAGACAAGTACCAAAGGAATGGATTAAACTTAGGATTTCATGTATTCCAAAGAAGGGCCCAGGAGGCCAATTGGATCAGTGTAGGGGCATTGCCATTTCATCAAATGTGGGAAAAATATTCAGTAGGATAATGTACAGGAGACTACGTAGCATAGTCCAAAGGCTTGGACTTCTGGAGGAAATTAAGAATGGGTTCAGACCAGGCAGAAGGGTAAGTGATCACCTCTTCACATTGACCCAGGTGTTAGAATTGGTAAGGCAGAGGCGGAAGGAAGTCTTCATGGGTTTCTTAGATGTGAGGAAAGCTTATGACAGGGTATGGAGAGATGATGGGAAAAACTAAGTGGATTAGGATTTGGTAGGAACTTTCTAGGAATTCTGAAAGCATTGTATAAAGATGTAGACTGTACATTCTCATAAGGAAAGGTAGAAGTATAGAATGCACGCCTGGATATAGGTCTAAAGTAGCGATGTGTACTGTCCCCTATTTTGTTTGCCCTGTATATTAAGGAGTTGGGGGACCAGTTAATGAAGTGTAATAAGGTAATCAAGGTAGGCGACATGAAAATCCCCAGCCTATTTTTTGCAGATGACATTGTACTCATGACAGTCCCAGAAAGAACTGCAAGAGATGGTGAACATAGCTGGGGAATATGGGAATAAATGGAGGAAAGAATTTAGCAAGGATAAAAGTAAAGTGATGACTCTTGGGAAGAAACCAGATGGGAATAAAAAATGGAAAATTGGGCAGTTCCATATTCCAGAAGGTAGGGAACAGTTAATTGAAATTGGGGAGGTTGATGAGTATGAATACCTAGGTGTTAAGACAAAAACAACAGGTAAAGGCATATTCAGCTATCTGGTGGAGAAGATTAAACAGAAAGTCAATCGTACAAAATGAATGATTAAAGCAACTGCACTGAACAGTTTCAACAGAGCATACACAGCAAGGGTATTATGGGATAGAGTTGTAATACCAAGGATGATATATGGCTTACATGTGATTTAAATAAGTGAGGGAGATATCCAGGGAACGGAGAAAGCACAGAATGAGATGGGGTAATGGATGCTGGGAGCACCACCATGTGCAGCAACAGAAGCAGTTCTAGGAGAGTTAGGATGGAATAAAATCACAGACAGAATTGCCCCATGGGAAATGCCTGAGCCTTAGAGGTGGGGATAGGGTGTATGAGGGAAGGTTTTTCTGTCTTTTTATGGGGGGGGGGGACTACAAACGATGAGTGTTGAGGGATATATCTTGGGCCAGGGGCCCACCACAGCTGTGAGAGAGTGTGTAGGGGACTTTGCCTCGGCTCTGGTCCTGGAAAACATGGCAGCACGAGCTGATTAGGATAACCGTGGTTTCCTCCATCTCATCTATTTTTTCTTTTTTTTTCTTTTCTTTGCTTTACTTTTTCCTGGGCCACATGTGTCACACATGACTGCCTGATGACAAACTCAGACAAAAAAACAGTGAGAGTACTACCAGCCCAGCAGTGACACCAACAATTAGAAGTGTATTATTGTGCCCTAATATATTATACTTATATATCTTAGACTTACTTATAGAAAAATATTATTTTGAATATAAAATTTGGGCCCATTAATTTTGGACTAGGCAAAACATCAGACTACCAATGCCCTTTAAACCACAATGGATATGCCTGATGACAGACTCAGACAAAAAAGGGGTAGCCGTCTGAGTCTGTTATCAGGTGTCATTGGAGTCGCATTGTAAAGAATTATATTCATAGAATCGAAGAAGAACAACCTGAAAAAGAACTGAATTGGCATTAAATATACACCCACATACAACTACCCATGTTATTGGTAATTTATTTAATTGTACTCTTATACTATGTTTACATTACAACCCCATTCAACATGGCCAAACCACCTATCACATCCAACTGTCAGTGGATCATTGCAACATTTATCTTTACAAATACACCAAGGAATTTTACAACAGATTTATTTTAGTTATCATTTAATGACTTGACTATGTTTCACTTTGTTTTCATTTGATTCTTGTTGGATTGAGTCAAATGGTTGTGAACCTGTGAGGTAAGATTTTACTATTAGTGAACTTACACAAACTAAATATTGACTACAATGTCACTAGCATATGTATTTTGTGTTTGTTTTGTGGAAAATGTATATCTCTATCAAATAGAAGTTTAGATAGAGGATGTGTTTCATCAGCATGGTCTTTCAATCATGAAGGCAATGCCCCCCCCCCCCCGAGTAATGTATCACCATGGATTAATGGCCTTAAATAACGGACCACCTGAAATTAAAAGTGTTGAAATGCGCATCACCAGCAATTAAACACATGAAGAAAAAAAATAATAATAAATGCAGGAAGTAATTGTCAATTTGAGACTTTATATACCACTAAAATACTTAAAATTCACACGTATTTCACTCTTAGATTTTATCTTTTTGGCCAACTAAAATATCGAGTTCTGTGGAGTATGCTGATATGCTGGGATCGTCTCCTCTCTTTCGGCAGCACTCCTGTCATCACCGCCAAGTGCTGCTATTGCTGTACTCGTGGACAGGGTCTACAGCCTGTACAAGTCAACAACGTTAGAGGATGATGTGTTTGTTCCTCTACATGTATGTGTGGTGCGATAGGTGGATGGTCTTCTGCTGGTGGGATTTCATCTCTGAGCATCTCTGGTCGTCTAATGTTAAAGTTACAGGTTCACCAACTTGCTTCACTCTCGCACCCTCATATTATATGTTGAGTGGCATTGTACCTGCCATATATTTATATTTGTATTTTCTGCCAAACACTCCTTTGCTTGAGAACTTTTCCATGTGTAAAGTTAAATTGAAACATCTCAATCGCGTTGAAGGAAAAAAGTGTTCCCTCCCTCGCATCCCCGTTTTCAAAACTCATGAATGCATTGACAATGCAGAATTGACTTTTTGACATGCAGTCATCTTCTGAACAATAAAGGACAGTGGAAGCTTGATAGGGAAACTACTGCACGTGTTCAGAAAGGTTATGAATTTGAGAAGGAACTGGTCCACGTGGTGAGCTGCCAAATTGATACCATCGTACTGCTACCCGAGGGTCATGCTCTCCCCCCTGGGCAAAAAGCTTATGGTCCGAGGTGACCAGTGTAGGTCAATTAAGTGATTATTGCTCTCAGCCATTTTACAACTTTAGAATAGTTCCGCAGTGAAGGAACTGTTCATTATATTACTTTTCTTTGAATTCTTGATATCAAAAAGTGGCATTCTTGATATCAAAAAGTAGTTTGTAATTCTTAATATCAAGGAGTCATTTCTTGATTTCAAAAAGTCACTTTTTGATATCAAAAAATACCAGTAAAATAGCAAAACAGCGCCTGATAGATATCCAAAAATTATTTTTGATATCCAAAAATAAGGAAATGACTGTTTGTGATAATGAACGGTCCCTTCCACATATTTTGTGCAGAAATGTTGTCCGTAAAACATGGGCTCTGTAAACATCCACAGATCCCGAGGCTAACGATTGTAGTGGGTCCATCATCTCCCAAAAACTCAATTAGTCAATGCGTGTGTCTGAAATGCTGGTCATGGCCCATGCTGGCTGCAGTGATAGACCTCTTGCGAACCGGAACCGGAAGTTCCAGTTGTGGTTCACACGCTTTCAGTGACGGATATGTCCCAATAAATTGCTAAACTGTCAATATTTGTAAACATACACACGATTTTTATATACTTACTTATTTCTATTTTATTTTTTGGGAATTGAGAAATATAACATTGGTTTTGAAAAGTCTAACTGGACACACTTCAATCAGCTGTAACAATTGTAAAGGGAGCATAACTAATTTCAACTTCCACCATTTAGCCCTGAATTTTGGATATCCATAAATGATTCATTGACATCCAAATATGATTTTGGGATATCGCTTAATCATTTATGGTTATCGATAATTCAGAGTAAAAACGAAAGAATTTTAGATCTCCAAAATGACTTTTTTGATATCCACAAATGATTTTTGGATATCCAGATAGAATATGTTGATATCAAAAATTTTGAATTTGGATATCCAAAATGGTTTATTGATATCAAGAATTCCTCTTTCTTGCTACTAGTTTTTGGATATCCAAAAACGAATTTTTGATTTCAAGAAATCAATTTTGGATATCAAAAAATTAATTTTGGATATCCACAAATCTGATTAAATGTTAATGCTTGCCATAGATATTGGCACTTAATGGTCTCATACTACAGTTTAACTGATTTCACAAGGACATGGTCATGTTATCAGTATGAACTTAATCGTTTTTGTTTTACCATATCTTACACGATGGTGTCGGACTGTGAAAACTCCCTAAATAATTCGATGTTAGTTAGGCAAAGCATTATTTCTTTCAATGACAAGTTTTTGCTTCAGTCAGAAGCATATAATGCAACTGTTTTAGTGAATAGCATACAAACGGCCCATTAACAGGACTGATATAGTGTAGTATGAGGACTGGCCACTTGTCGGAGTACTGAATCTGTCACACCCTAAACTAACATTGATCGTCTTGTGCAAAATGGGAGCAATGAACATTGTGGTTAATTGCCTTTGGTTGGTTTTGGTATACCATACTAGAAATTGGACCATATGTGTGATGTGGTACTGAGTTGACATTATTTGAGGATCAGATAGACACATTTACACTATCATCATTGTGTTCTGGGACATTTGTTTGCAATGAAGTCACTTTGTTGGAACCTACAAATACGGTATACGTGTATTGAAATACAAGGAATACAATTTATTGCAATCATTTTATTCCTCAAATTTTCATCCATAGAATAATTTATGGATATATACCTGCACGGAACAACTTCACATTTCACAAAGCGTCGGACAATGCATGGAGCAACGGATATTTGCCTTGTTTACAGTGGTTTCCTGTGAAGTCATCAAAGTCTAAGGCCCAGACCATCCAACCTCCTAGGCCTTTCTGCTTAATCCATTGTACCTAAAGTATACCATATTTGACAAAGTGATCAAAGGTTCATTGAATGATCCACAAATTAATAAACTACAAACATAATGAAAGTGGCTTATGATCTAAAGTAGAGCGGCCAGCAATAGTTTTCATAAACCAATAGTACGCCAGGTTGATCATTTTCATCGAAGAAACTTGAGTGTCTGTTAATACCACGAATTGCTGATAACCTCCTCTGGGGAAATTGGCATACAAAGATAACAAATGTGGACAAGGTACATTCACTAGTATTTTGATAACTCTGAAGAAAAAAATGTGATTCACAAAATGTCTTGATTCTTAATTTATGAGAATTAATACAACAAGAGCACCAGCTTCGCCGATTCGATTTTCTTCCAGAAAGGAAGCTGGCTTAGTTTCGTGTTTCTTTTTAACCTACCTATGTACACTGGAAAATCTATATGTAACTTAGTGTGTTCAGGGGGTTTTATGAAGTTGAGAACTGCTGATTTGTAACCATTGGTGTGACACACCGACCAACTTCAACGATTCTGTACATATACATAGCCAGGTCTTATCAAGCATATTAGCAATGGAGCATCTTTTTATGTCTACCTTTTTACGTAAACTGGCTGGGTCGTCATAGCTAATCCATTGTTTTCCATTGTACGCATAGGGCACACCGCTGTCTCGGTCAACTTTCGCTTTAAACCCACTCTTTAGCTTGTCACAAATCTTGGGAAGGAAAAAATCCTGATTATACCAACAATACAGTGACTGTTAACACTCACATTCTAGCACCGCCATACATGCTATACCAATAAACGCATCGAATTACATGTTTAAAAGTATATGACGGAAGCGGCCACACTGACAGAGACCTGTGTGATAGCAGGACCTGAAAGATATCTTTTTCACTCATTCTTTCGGATCATCCACTTCAAGTCACATTAATTATATATATATATATATATATATACATATATCTCGTAAGCTCAACGGCTTACTTGTTAATTTATTTGAAACACTTTTAAACTAGTAAATACATTTCTATTACAAACATACATCAAAATGATCAGAGCAAAATTGTAGATGTCAACATGCTGATGACCTGATGCTTACAATTATGGGAAGGGATGTAATTTATGAATGTTACAATACCACATACCCTAATAACTATAAATTTATAATTGTGTTATAGTTATCATACATCATACCTCAGTGGAATATTCGTACGGTATTTTAAAAATTTCATGAAGACTCTCATTTGGCCCATCCCTTATGGTGGCCCTGCGGTAATTCATGGTGATATATTTACCTCGTAATATGAAAGCATGCCGGCTTCACGTGAGTATTTTCCAGCAGTTCCAGCCCCAACGGTCCTAGCACCTACACCGTTGTTGGAAGCGCTTTGCAAGGTGAAAGTTTTACCGTAGAGTGGCATTCCCACAACAAGCTTACTTTTTGGTACGCCTTGGTCAACCCATAGGCTTATTGCCTTCTCCTGCAAAATATAACGATTTGCTTATCTATCAACTAATATAAAACTGCATGGCCACCAGTAAAACAATGCTTGTACTAAACCTCATTTTGTCATGAAGACATTGACCCAATTCCATGGTGATCTGTATTTGCTGTTAAACTGTGTAAGTAGTTATTAATCTTTGGTATAACTTCAGCATTTCTCTCCATACTATTTCCACGTTTGGTCTTTCAAAAGAGGTGAGACAACAACTTTAACGCGCTGTAAATGCAATCCTGAAAACAATCATATTTTCACCAACAGATCCAGGCATTGTAATACCAGGGTGTGGTATAAAGTTCCCCGTTACATTTTGAGGTGTAAAATATCTTTGAATCAATATAGAATTTAACTTTTTTTCAAATTATTCATAGAATATAAATATGTTTGGAAAACTACATCATGCCATTTTTTACAGCAGTATTAGCCTTGGTATTCATATATTTTTCATATATCCATATTATTTAGTCTGTCTAGGAGCTGTCTCTCGGTCAGGCCCGGTTCAGCAACACAAAAAGTAGTCTGCTCCTTGGCCTGAAACACTTACCAGGTTAAGGTAAGCGGCGTTGCCGCTTTCGCTCTTTAATGGGTGCAGTGGGGCATTGTGTCCTGTCTTACCATCCCAATGTGCATGAAGATCATATGTCATGAGATTAATGAAATCCAGGTACCTGAAAATACAATACGAGTTCTTCTAAATTTTCAATACGGATTATGATGTCCACGAAACAATTATCCTGTGGTACGTCTTCAGAGGGTTGATTAATGCTTTGGGCTTGGATAAAAGCAGCGTGTCAAAAGTTAAAATGATTTTTTCGGCCTAAAGCGATGCGAAGAAATGCCTTGGCGACACCACTTAGGAAACAAATGGCTATACATTTGTACACCACAAATTAATATATGAGAGTTCATTTTAGACTAAATATGACACAGGTACATGATAAGATCACGATCAGCAGAAAATTATGTAAATATCAAAACAACTGCAAAGACAAACTTACTGAACAACCACAAATCTAACAAGTACAGTACACGTGATCTAGAATCTATGAAGGCTGATGAATGTTGTAATATTTCACTTACAGCCCAAGTTCTTTGATTTCATATGCTTTCTCTATCGTGTCTTTTCCCATCCCAACAGCCGCCGTTAGAAGATAATTTCCACGCTTAAGCTCCGTTTTCAGTTCCTAATGTGAGAAGGTTAAAAGAAAGGTAAGGTGTTTGCACCCCGTGTTACAACTTATTTGCTGGTTTATTATTATGTCATGTTTTCTTTTGAAGTGATTTCTACAAAACATTCAACCTTTTTTCACAGTCGTAGCCGTAAGTGTAATCCTTTTGTCATCGTGCTTGAAGAAACGACAGATATAATATGTACGAGATTAACTTCTGCACAAGGGCAAACATATCCGCAATACTTTTCATGAACGTTATATCAATTTTACTTCGATCATAAAAAGGACAATTAACCGTTCCAAATAAATGTAGTCTACTTTGTTGAATCATTAAATAAATGTTGTTACGCTAAGAAAATTGATCATTCAACATTTCATACACCAAGAAGATGTGTTGAATGATATAAATAAATTTGTACAATACATTGTACTTCAATCACATCTAAATGTTATGCAAAGGAATCTTTCTACTAGATTATAAAGTGATATCAGGAACTTCCACAATTAAGGATTATGGATTACATGGGTACAACAAAATTACACAAGAAATTTCAAAAATTCAAAAATTTTTCTAAACGACATTCCATTCAGTATGTCATAATGAATACCTTTCATATTTATATCATTTACTCATAAATCTTTATTTAAAAGTGTTGTGCTGTCTTTTTTAATTTGTGTTTGTTGTTTCGTCTTTGTTTGAATCTGGGTGACTTGTTCACACTTTTTTTATTCAATTCAATAAGATGATTTTTACATAGTTGTGATATATATTTGTTCTCATCAAACATATTTTATTACGTACGGTCTGAGCATATATTGTTGGTGTATTCCAATCATTAATATTATCCAAACAACCAGAGGTTTCATTTCCCTTACTATTCACCCATCCATCAGAACACTCATTCATGTTTTTTTCTACTTATTTGATAATCATAATTACTATTTACTTTACCGGTAACCACAAGTGAAACAAATAAGAGCTGACAGTGCTTCAACATGACCATGAGAGTGTTTCCTAAAATCTGCAACCTTACCTTGACCAGAAGGACAAAGTTTTGTTTATCTTGTGGCGGACTGCCGCGTTTTCCTGGATATTCGTAATCCAAATCGATACCATCAAATTTGTAGGTTTTCAGAAATTGGATTATGCTTTGAATATAAGCCTTGCGAGATGAACTTGATTTGACCATTGCAGAAAACTGCGCTACTCCGGCATTCCAACCGCCTACAGCTGTTAAAACTTTGAGGTCGCTATTTTTTGCCTTTAATTGCATCACACTCCGGATCATCCTTTGTAACAAAAACAACTGTACCGTAAAACATTACACACATACATTGACAGATACTAATTGGCAGCGTTTCACAAGTGTTGATCTGTTAGACTTAGACTCGTCTTTTAAGTGCGTATTTTAGATATTCTAAATTTGAAGTCTTAATCTGTACACTCTTTGAGGTCATGTTTTCTAACATTACCAATTTACTCGGTTGCAGTTGCATCTTTATGTGTCACCTGAAAAAACATGAGCAAGTAACCCATACTATTTAGACACAATTTCAAAGCAATTTAGGTGTTACGAAAACCAAGGCGTTTGGAACAGATGCAGTAAACAGGTGATAGAATACAAAGGATTTGTAACAGTTGTAGCAAACATGTGACAGAATGTATACGTAAGCATTTAAAACAAATGTAGTAAACATATGATAATGTAATCGTATGCATTTGGAGCATGCCGATAAATATGTGATGTTAATTAATCTATCACAATGCTTCTACTGTCATTCCTTAAATAGCCCTTTAAATTAAGGTTTTCACCGCGAAATCAAACGTTTTGCTTGCTTGATAATATCAAATTTTCAGTGGTTTTAAATCATTTTTAAGAAAATGAATCAGAAACTGAACTGAATAAAAATCATGAAAATTAGGTCTTGGCTTTGTTATGTTGGTGTGTATTTTATTTTTGATTGAATGAATTAACCGATTTTTTACAGGAAAGTACATGATGCTTCTCAGCAAATCTTCATATTACCGTCGTTTTATTTCACTTCATGGAACTAAATGAGTTAGAAGTGTTGCAGTTTTTCTTGTCTGCCAACAAGGAACGTGAATGTGTTAAGAAATGAAATGCATTTACAGTAACGAACACACAAAATGTTCAACTGACCTAATGGATAAAGGCCAGTGACTTGGAGACAGGATTTTTTGTTTGCTGTACTGATAACACAACTTAAGAATAAAAGAGACGACAGTCGCCACACAGTCTTCGATCAAATAAAGCAAACTTGCGAAGATAACCAGATGTTGTCTGTATCACTGTTTTCGTTCCATTTTTTGCTGATCAAAGGCATATCAAATGTGAATTCTAGCTGAATGAGACTAAGCAGACCCCTATGCTTCACCTCAAGCACTTTCCATATTTCAGGGTACCATGCCCCAAGTCAAGCACTCCCCACAGTGTAGGGTACCGTACCTCAAGTCAGGCACTCTCCGTGGTACAGGTTGGACCACGGAAAATTATTGGTTTAATGTATATCTCTTACAACACAAACAACACAAAACAAAATAATTTACGAACCACAGAAACGAGTTAAAGTAATATAAGTGAAGCCCACACCAACAGAATCAGGACCAGTTTTGTTTTATTTTTTGTCGCATGAAGTTGGTCCAGATTAATCACACACATTCTTCGACCATAAATATCAATCTCTCACAAAACAAAGTGACAGAAGTGACTACATACTTAACAGTTTATTAGATTCAAAGCCAAAATGTTCACATTTTCATTCATTGTTCTAATTCAATAGTATTTTTTGTAAATTTTTGTGTGTTAAAAAACACATTATATATAGGGAATCTTGCCTAAGCCCAACACCTCGATTTATCTTTTGAAAAGTCAAAAACTTACGCATCGTCATTCCATTCCACTTTCAGAAGTTTGTTTCCTATTTGCTTACTGAAGGCATATATTATGTGGGTACACAGGCTTGGGTCGATATCTCTGGGAATAAATTTTCCATCCGATGGACGGTATTGTGCCCAGTTCGTATAGTAGCACACCTTTTTGTCAGCTAAAATAATATGCATATAGAAAGATACAGTAATGTATGTATGCATGTATGTATGTATGTATGTATGTATGTATCAATTGCAAAAATCCCCCAGATATATTGGCCATTTCTTATACATCGTATTAATGAAATACACTGTCGATCGGTCCACTGTGGAATGGATAATTAACATTTCGTCATATCAGTTCCTGGGTTATATAATATACTCTTGTAACCGGAATGACTGTCGCTACCCAAAACTGTGTTAGGAACATTGCATAATGAAACCATAAATTTGAAATGTCCTTTCAGAATTTTGCACTCATTCAAAGCAGTGGTTTTGTTATCATGGTTATGACTTGAGTGTAGGTTGAAATACCGACAGTGTGTTTTCAGGCACTTGTTTTTGTAAAGTATTATCTGGCAAGGCCTGATTTAGTTGCCGTACAGCAGCCAGAATATAATTTGCAGGCCATTCACCTCTTTTCTCCCCCTTTTAGTTTTTAAGTGTGTTGGCATCGGAATGAACAACTTCACTTGGAAACACCAACATTAGTTTGGGGTAGGTTGAAGAAAAGTGAATAAAATGATTAAAACTCGTCTCCCGTCTCAGTGCATGTAGGTTCACGTCTGCTTGTTTATGTTTTGCTCACCTTTGCCTGAGGTGCGAAGAACAAACAGCGGAAGTAGGCACAGAGCCAGTGAACAGAGTCTCAAACCTTCCATTTTTGACCTGAAATGGGCATCGAAACGTACGTTACATTAACCGTAAATAGGTTTGTTTATTCACCAACACAAACTCCATGCAAGTCCTTGAAGTGTTCTTTTCATTCTTGAAAGTAGACTGGAACAACATTGCTGACAAACATGTAGGGCATCCTGAGTTGGGCAAATTTTATGCCATGCCAAAACCCAGTGAACTCTTCCCCTCTCTCGTTCTCTCTCTCTCTCTCTCTGTCTCTCTCACACACACACACACATCTCTCTCTTTCTCTCTCTCTCTCACACACACACGTATGCGCATGTCAGTGTCACAAACACACACACACACACACACACACACACACACACACACACACACATTTTCACTCATAATTATTGCATTGACAGTTCTCCAACGTCAGTACATTTCGCTATATTTCCACAATGTCACCATAGGTCAAAATACATACACTCGAAAATCAAGATGTTGCTACATACCTTTCAGAATCTCGTAATTGAATCTACTTTTTGCTAACCAAGGCATGGAAACAATGAAGTAATAGACAGCACTTTCTCAATACAACGAAACCTATGTTTCAGAACCTTTGCTGTCTCATTGGCAATTGAATCCTCCACATTTCATTATTCGTTGCATTTTTTGTACATTGTACTGCTGATCAAGTTATGGTTTGGTTTGCCAGCGTTGTCAAACAAAATCACACAGAAATGCTTGTCTAGTTTTTCTAGAGCAAATATCCAATTATTACCAATTAAACTGAATCATGTTTCATTTTATTCTCTGGCAGATGTTCTTCCTTTGAGATCTCATCTTCATTTTATAGTTTGTATCTTGTATTAGAATTTATTTTACATCAAATGACGATGTGGTTTTGGTTATTATTTATTCCGTCAGAAAAAAACTGACAATTTGTTTGAACGTGCACATGACCACATGCTTCAACAAATTTTACCATGGTAATGATGGGATAAGCTGTCAAAATGCCCAAAACTGCAAAAGTGGAATACATGATAACTTCATTATTTCGTACTTTGCAAGACCCCTTAACTGTACATTGCAAGTTATGACATTTGCACCCTGAATATTGTAATGTTCTTGATCTGACAATGGTTTGTCCAAAAACATAACTCTGTAACTATCATAGAAAGCCTAATTATACTTGACCTCTCCAGGGAAGAAGCTTACTTACCGTTACTGGATAGATCGTCTGTAGAGTGATAGACCTGTCGGTGACTTGAGCTTATATAAGAATTACAGCTTTGGCAACATGTGGTTCGATCACATAAAAATTGCAGTGTCTGTTTCTCATTTGGCATAATCTATTTATTTTCGTGTCGTTTTGTTCTCTGTATTGTTTGGGAGTGTGCGAATTGGGCGATTCTTGATGGCGAAAGTCTCTTTGGACAGAACACAGTCTCGCATTAAACAAATAAGCAACATCCCTTTCGCAACTTATGAAAGAGAATCAAGTGAGTCAAGAGTACATAATGGAAACAGTTATGAATATTGAAAACCCTGTGTGTCCTGTTTACACGTTCATCAAAGTATTCATCTCAAAACGTATCAAGGAAAGCCGTCAACGTTTGTTCTGATTGGCACCGTAAACGTTAAATTGACACACGTTTGATGTCATCTGTGTATTTACTAAATGGATTATTCTTCATACAATCCTGCCAATGTTTCGGCTTCAGAAAGTAATATTTCTTTTCCTGAAATGAAACGTTGTTCTTCCACTGACTTGAACAGAATTGTCCAAAATCCTAAAATATGTGGATTTTCTGGGCACAGAACTTGTGCTTTTCTTCAAAGACTATTTTATTAAGTGCAAGTATTTCTTTGATAAAGTTGACTTACTCGTGTGATATGTTTAGACATTATGTGTGAACTGACCGGTACTGAGTGCTCCTTGATATAACTATGAGACATGCGTGCAATGCTTCACATATCACAGATGGATGTGTTAAAGTATTATACTCGCCGTTCATATGTATTAAATAATTACACCCGCCGTTCAGAGATATTGGGCAATGTGTGAAGAATCATTCAACAAGAAAATGCAAAAATGAAAGGGAACAAATTAACCACAGGGAACCTGCACCACTCCAATAGCCCTATTATTACTTTGTGTGTGTGTGTGGGGGGGAGGGTCGGAGGTACAGTCTTAATGTTGCTTATGGAAAAAGATGGCAGAACGAATGCCAGGTATGTACACTTTACGCATATCGTTTACGACAGTCTAATGGGCATCAGACCATCGAAGTAAATTCCCCATCCCCTGAACGGTATTGTGCCCATTTCGAATGGCACGAGGGTTGGCTGAAAAGTTCGAAGCCTAGCTGTGAAAAATGCAAAAGTCGATGGTTTTCATTTATTTCTCTGCATAGTCTACTTCCACGTTTACACACTTTTGCCAGCAATGATTCAAGACCTGGATACCGGTCAAGAAGAAATTTTCTTCAGCCACCCTTAAAAAAAAAAGTCATTCACAGCGACAATGACGTCATCATTACAAGGAAAATGGCGACCGCCTAGTTCCTTTTTTTCAATTTGGGAAACCGGCTGACCGGGTTGAATCGTGTGAATAAGGGGGGTGGTCAATCATGGATTGCTGAAATGGCAACTACTGATTTGTTTACAAACAGGAGCATTGTCTTGGTAAAACAGGACTCCTTTAGTGAGAATTCCCCGTCACTTAGCTTTGATACATGTAGCTTCACGCAGTTGTCTCAGTACGTCTGCATAATATCTTCCATTGATAGTCTGGCCTTTTTCAAGAAAGTCAATCAGCAGATGACCCTTGGAGTCCCAAAAGACAGAAACCATCAACTTTCCGGCAGAAGGAACAGTCTTGGCTTTTTTATTTGGGGGGGGGGGGATGATCCCAGATGCTTCCATTGTTTAAACTGAATTTTTGTATCTGGTTTAATGTGACGAACCTAGGTTTCATCCATGGTTACAAATCAGACCAAAAAATCATCGTGATCTGCTACAAAACAGCATTGTCGTGGGACGACATGAATCTGACACGTTTCTGATCCGCTGTCAAGAGCTTTGACACCCACTATGCAGAAACTTTTGCATTGCCAACTTTTTGGTGATAATGTGCTCAAACCTCTCATGAGAAATGCCCACAACACTGGCATTATGTCCAGTGGTCAATCGTTTATCAGCCATCGCAATGTCATGATCATGCACCCGGGTCATGTATTCGGAGATGGTTGGTGTTGTAGGCCCTCCTTGATGCGTCACCGTCCAGGGTGTCTCTGCCACGCTTGAATTCTGCAGCCCACTTCGTACCAGTGGATACAGAAGGGGCATCATCCCCTAAAGTAGAGACTATGTCGTCATGTATCTGTGAAGGAGTTAGCCCTTTCAGTCGCAGGTACTTGATGACTGCCCTATAACCACTTTTGTCCATTCCTGGTGATTTCAATGGGTAGGTTCACAAAATAGTTTGGTACAAAGATACTTATCACACAGCAGTTGCAGTTCTTATGTCTGTGATTCACTTTTCAGCCACTCACTCCAGCTTAAGGTATGTAAATGAATTAGGACTTAGTGACACGTGTATGTATTGATATATCCCACTTAGTCTTAGAACTTTTCAGTATAGTATGTATGTATGTATATATATATATATATATATATGTATATATATATATATATATATATATATATATATATATATATATATATATATATATATATATATATATATATATATATATATATATATATGTATATATATATATATATATACATATATATATATATATGAATGTATGTATTTGTCAGCTGCAGTATTGGCTGACCACTTCATGTACGTGCTCTTATTGATGAAATAATGTTAAGGTGCCTGCTGTCACTTAGGGTGCATATCACATTGTGGCACAATGTAATATGTGAGGGGCATTGTATTCAAGGGGTCTGATTTACACTTTGAGGCAGGATCACAACAAATTTTTTGGCATACAAAGCTTGACATTTACGGTGATGTATAACTGAGGTAGCCATTTTTCTGGTGCTGTTTTCCGTTAAAAGGAATAGCTTTATTATTGAATTTTTAAGCGTCTATAATTTATATTGATGATTTTTTTCCACTTTTGAGCTTAAAAAGAAGCATTTAAAATTGGAAATATTGCCAAACAAAAAGGGTACTTAAGTTATATATTTTTTCACATAGCCATTAATTTCACAAAGATTCATCCATCCAGTTTTGAGCGAGGCTTTCTCAAAATTACTCAGTCTTGTAAAAAAATCGGTTTTTGAGATATTCGCTATCAAAGATAACCAAGGACATTTGCTGACAAATGACATCTGCTCGGGCCATTAAGTAGGATGACTAAATTCTAATCCCTTAAACTCTGTCAGAACTTTCACCTACATACTTACAAACAATATAGTGCTTCTAATCAGTCACCTGTGAAATAATCCGCTCACCTTTAAAGACACATCCAGTGAGTCTTTGACTCTGAATGGTTATCTAAACATCACCATTATTGATGGCCACCACATATAAGAGCCAATTAACTGATTGACTCCGTAAAGCTTGTACTTACAGGGGGACACTTTTTCATCTTAAAGTTCTGCATAGAAGTAAAAATGTTACAGTGAAACTATTTGTGATGGATAAAGATAAGCATTTCATCATCCCAAAAGTACCAAAAGCTCAATTTCATTGATTTAAAGTTCTCAGGTAAGCTCCCCCGTTACATTATATGATCTTGCAACTATAATGAGTGTCATCACTTAAGATTATTGAAAGGAATATTGCACAGTGAAAAAAGTTTAGTTTAAACATATTTATGTTAACTGGACAACGCTATAGTACCTGGAGATGATACTAAAAAGTGGAATCTCCGGACACAGAGAGATACACAAGTATATACACAACACACAAGACAATACAATAGATACCAAAACATTACCAAATCAGCTGCAAATGGACACTCTGGTGATAAGCGGAGGAAAGACAAACCGAAACAAAAAAACAAAAAAAAAAACCTCCAGACAGGCACTGTTAATTACCTATTGAAACGTCGTGAGTCCATAATGTGTTGCTGGATAGCTTCGCATATCTGTAAGTTAAGATCACTGGAAAAGACATTATTGCCAAACAGGAAAACCTCAGCCTGTCTATCACAAGCCTCGTGAACAATAGGATAGGAGTGAACCCCAGGAGCAATAAGTGGGATTATAGAGTTTTGAAGTTTTTGTAAGGTGTTGTACTTTGGACAGTAAAATACGAAATGTTTGAAGTCTTCTGTAGGGTAGGAACAAGCGCGGGTAGGTTGAGGGATAATGCTGACTTTGTAAAAAGATTGCAATTCAATTTAAAGAATCCAAGGTGCAATTGTGTGTGGCAGATGTAAGAAATTCTTCCTGTCCAAAGAGTTAGAGATCAGGCACTAAGTCTGGCAAGAAGCATTGTTTTTAATTTCGATTTAAACATTTAAAGGGATAAAGAGTAACTTATGTTTGAAGGAATATTGGTCCGTTGTGTAATGGCATCAGGAACAAATAGGTGTTCTAAACAAGAAGTTCTACAGTTGATTGGACGTATAGAGCTGGATTTTTGGAGTGGTCGACCAGTGGGAGTTTGCGGTAAGAGGCTAGAAAGGTAGGTAGGGGTCAGGCCATGGTACACCTTATAAAGAGGGGTTAACTTCAAATATTTGCGTCTATTGGAAAGGGGAGACCAGCCAAGTTCACTGAATAACTTGACATGTGACGTGTGTCGGAGCGCTTCTGTGCATATTTTGGTGGCACTTAATTATATCGATTCGAGCCGATGGGACAGCCCTTGACCACAATTGTCAAAGAAAATGCATCCGTATTCAAGTATTGGGTGAACAAAGGTACAGCAGAGTGTGTTGAGAGCTTTACGAGAAATTTTGTATTTGAAGTTTTGAAGTAGAGAAACTCTCTGACTGGCTTTATTTATAATCCGTGTGACTTGAGCATGCCTAGATAGATTCTCACTAAGTGTAAGACCAAGATGGGTATGAGTATCTGTCTCCAGGATAGGTGATCAATCCAGGGTGACGGGGGGATGCTAAGGGTTCACCTGCTTAGTAGAAAAGACCAGATATACTGATTCGATAGCATTGAAAGTGAAAGATCTGTATTTAAGCCACAAGAAGACTCAACCAGAGTAATGACTATTTTAAGAATGCAAGTGTCATCGGCGAACAGACGGACATCACATGTCAGATTGTCTACTAGATCATCAATGTAAAGCAAGAAGAAAAGCAGACCCAGAATGGAACCTTCGGGTACACCGGCTTCCATTGGTAGCCACGAGGAAGACTGACCCTGAATAGTGACTCTTTGCAGTCGGTTAGACAGATAGCTTTCTATCCAGGCAACCAGATGCTGTGGTAGGCCAAGTTGCCGAAGTTTGAAGAAAATGCCCGGGTGACACACCTTATGAAAGGCCTTGGATACATCGAGAAATACCACTCTGGCCTTTTTTGACAGTTCAAGACCATTGTATATACTTTGATGTAAGTAAGCAAGTTGGTTAATGGTTGAGTCGCCGGCTTTAAACCCTACTTTATGGAGGTGAGGAGCCCGTTGATAGAGAAGTATTCATATAGGACAGTATAGACTAAACGTTGAAAAACTTTCGAGAATTTGCAAAGAAAAGATACCGGACTGTAATTATTATCTGTCTGTTGGACTTTTTTAAATAGCAGAAAAAACTGACCACTTCCAGGACTTTGGAAGGTAAGCTTGATTCAAGGAAAAATTAAAATTTTGGTAAGGGAGTGACATATGGAGCAAGCCGTGTTCGTGAGCAAGATATTCCCTATACTGTGGGGACCGCAGGTTGAGTTGACTACCAGAGAGGATAAGACTTTCCTAACATTCACTTCTTGAAAAGCTATGTCCTGTAACCGAACTTCAGTTCAGTAGGCAAACTCATGCAAGGGAGGGGCATCAATGTCCAATTGGGTTTTGCATTGACTGTCAAAATTTGTATTAAAAAACAGAAACTTCAAAGGAAGTAGTTTCGTCCTTCAGAATTTTTGCATTCTTTCGGAACAATAAAACTCATTCCACACTACGGTGACAGTTAAAGACTTTTTGAGTCATTATAGTTGTCGTCCTTGTTCAAAAATTGCGTTTTCTAATATTTTGATTATTTAGATCAATTTCCCATATTTGTGTTTTATACTTTTATGTTAGGTATATACAAAACATGAGATAAACAAATTACTTATCAAAATACAGCATAATGTCATGATCACGTATAAGTCTCCTATGTTTTGCTTCAATTACACATTCAGGAAATTTAAGTTCCTTGTTGAAATTGTCCTTTATGTCTTGAACAAGTGGGCATAACTGAAGCACTTGTGCTTCATTCTGTATGTGCCCAGTCAAGCATGAACACAGTCGTTGTTCCCGGGGGATTCGAGACCATCTGGCAGTCTCCACTTTCTGTCTATGAGATGATAGCCGTAATCTCGAGAAAGATGCCCGTATATGCTTTGGGATATTGGTACCCATGGCCTTATTCTATACATTATGCACTGACAGGTCAGAATTCATATTTCTGGAAGTCAGGGATTTTGATCTTACAGAATGACTCGCTTTAATTTCTGTTTTAATGCAGCCATCCCATCCTATAAATCACCATCTGAAAATAACTATTTCATATATCTGCCTGTAGCACTGTTGCAGTTTCTGGTGAGGTCCATAGCAAACATGAAAGGGTCATCTTGGATGCCCCGTCTCTCATTCACCATTTTCCTAAATAAAATTCTTTGCTTATGCCTGACTAGTCCCGTCAAAGGGGGTATCCTAATTCTATAAGCCATAAGTCATTTGGGGTCTGACGTTGTACGCCTAGTTGTGTTTTCATGGCAGCATTGTACAGTGATTCTACGTGTTTCAGGTTCACGTTACTGAATATTGTTATACTCTATTATTAAATATGTATGCAAATTTGGACAAAGGTCAATAAACTACTACTACTATTACTACTACTTCTATATCAGTTGACTTATTGCATAAGCTTTAATAAAACATGACAGGAGTGCAAAACGTCATAGATTGCAGATTGGTTTGTTGAATCGTTACACCTGTTGTTCAAATGGGTCTTAGGGGGAAGTGTGAAATGTTTAATTTGATATTTCAATTTTTTGCGGCGGGGTTGCAATTCTAATGCATCGCAAAGAAAAAAATCAGGCAGAGCCAATTACAAGTATGTACATTGTATGCATATTTTTTATGGCAGCCCAATGGCCACGGGGCTTAACATTACAACCCCTTGAAAATACAGACTTATGATGACAGCAAACTGCCATAAGAGATGCAGAGATGATTTAATTGGATTGTATCACCCGCATTGAAATTGAAATAGTGGTTTTCCAAACAAAATCGCGAAAGTGGATTTGCCTCTGAAACTTTGAGCGTTTTTTTAAGTTTTTGTCAGCGCGTGCGTCTGTGGTTTTGTATCTTATTTTATGTTTTGGGAATTTTTTGAGGTTTCGGTTTGTTTTTTAAATCATATTGCAATTCCCCGCTTAACGGATTAATCAACCTGTGTTTCCGCATCCAATACTTGCTCCGCACAGCAAGCAAATGTTCAGCAACAGTAAATATATAATTGATTCACCTAACGTATGCATGCCGTATTGCACCCCTCCCCCAAGCAGAAATGAAATGCTCTAACTCTCAGGAAATTCAGGCAGTTACCAGAATAGTTTATTTCTTCGTGGGGAGTCGGCATAGTGCAGCATGCACATAATGTGAACATGTTGGTGTTTCAATGACAAAATTGGAAAAGGACAGGTTATATTTTTGCAAATTTAATAGAAGGGTTTCCATACAGGAAGACAAGATGGTCTTTTACCTTGGGATTTTTTTGGTGAGACTGTATCTCTGTATCGCAGACGCTAACTGAAAGGGGACCCTTTCAGCGTGCTCTTACTTTATAAGACCCAATAGGACTTGAATTAGAGTCTGGGATGCAGTGTTACACAGAAAAGAGTCTAAATCTTGTTTAGTTTAACTTAATTATATTTTCAATTTTATATTTGGAAATTTACTACACTTTAGATTGAGGACACTGGAAGCAGGCGGTAGGCATTCAATGAACGAGGAATCATGTATTGAATCTATACATACAGTCAATCAATTTGAACAGATATATACATATACATACTCATACATACACATATAACAATGCAGTATATTGTTAGTTTGTGATAAAATATGTATATAATGATTTGGGAGACTAGTATTAAGGTCACATTTGAACGTTGTCACATCAGGTACCCACAGTTTAGTATTTATACAAATACTAATTAGGCACACACTAGTTATTGTCATAGCCATTATTTCAGGGTATAAAATGAGACCAATATTCAATGTGTATAACAAGTTCACATGCATGTCCGTCATGCCTAAAACTAAGCTCGTGCATTTTAGTCCATTCGATTAGGATGAAACACAAACAGTTGAATAACAGTTTTGTTTGTAACACTCTGTGTCATACTTAGTCTGGATAATATTTCTTTATACATATTGAGAAACCGTTGATGCTGTGCGTATTTATCTTAGCTTTTATTATGGTGGTAGTATCGTTGAAAAGGTGACCCAGCTGATGCCTTATATACTGCTATATAGAGACGAGATGTTCTAGTTATAAATATATTGTTCCTACTCTACTTCTCGTGTTGTAATGATGTATGATAGTGTTGGGAAATATCGGAAGGCTGTTCAAATATGTTGCCAATTTATCCTATGTTAATTTGTAATGCAATTTGAAAAGCTGAAACTTATATATACCTTCAAGTTTTAGAATTTTCAACTGTTTAAATATGGGTTCTGAACTAGCATCAAATGCACTAAATTTTATTGCACGACCAGCTCGTTTTGGAAGAGTGGAAAGTCTCTTTAGTTTATGTCCCCATGCTAGAATGCAATAATTCAAATGAGGTAGCATTACTTAGTTATAAAGCATTAGCAGATTTTTAATTGAAATGAATCGTTTCAGCTCATTTGAAATACTCACTTTCTGAGAGACGTTCGTTAAAATCTTCTGTTTAAGTTTGTTCCCGTTCTTATTTTGATCTAAAATTAATTCCAAGAAGTTAAACTCATTAACACGAGTTTTACAGTATCTTTTTCAAGAGATGGGATAGATACCTTCTTAAAAGGCTGATAAAATAACTGATTTCATTTTCGGTACATTCAGAGATAACTTGTTTATTTTTAAACCAAGTGTTAACTTTGTCTGGCTCGGCATTTATAATTTGAAAAATGTTATTGTTGGGGTTCTGTGTACCCACCATATGTACAGTACTATTGGATAATGTGGTGTCATATGCACATATAATAAATTTGATGCCTCTATAATGTCGTTGATGCCTATTATAAACAACAGGGGACCTAAAAATCGATTCTTACGCACGCCAGTCGTCAAAGATTACATATTTCTTATTGTTCAGATAGCTTTATAACAAATTCAGACTAGTGTCCCTTGTTCTATAATAGAAGAGTTTCTGTAGAGAGATTTTGTGATCTAGAGCATTAGACGCCTTGGACAGATCCATATATGTATATATATATATATATATATATATATATATATATATATATATATATATATATATGTGTGTGTGTGTGTATATATATATATATGTATATATATATATTAATATATGTTTGTATGTATGTGTGTATGTGTGTGTGTGTGTGTGTGTGTGTGTGTCTCCTTGATCCATTTCAGTAAAAATCACGTCTATGAATTCATATGCAGCTGGTTCAGTCGCGTGGCATTATCTAAAACCACAATGGTTCGGTTAATAGAGATTCTTTGTCTTAAATTACTGATGGATCTTGTCAAAAATGACCCGCTCAAAAATTTTGGAAATTGAGGAATAACAGAAATAGGCCAATTGGAACTTGTGTATATTTTCACAATTTACGACCTCTCTAAAACTGTGACTCACATTTTTAACACTTGATGACAATGTAGATTGTTAAAGGGCTAAACAAATATGGTCACCGGATCCTCTGGATCCCCAATTTTTAACGAATTTTCACTTCTGTTACCATTTGGTTCATGCATGCATTCCTGTTGATAACCATGCAAGCCAATCAGGATTTCTATGAGAATTCCTATATTTGACTTCTTCTCCAAAAACGTTTGCCAGTTTCACTTTAAAGTTGGTGAGCATGTATCTTGGGTTGATCTCTACCAATTGTGTTCAAGTGGTCACAAATTTATGTCCAGCTGAACTGATAAGTCACAATTTTGTTCTGTTTCTTTATTGTATGGTAGTTTCAATATCATTTGTAATAAAGGTGGGCCTACTTCATTTTGCTCTGTTCATCACAGACCAGCTGACCATGGGCTCCTCAGTCCTCTTGTTCATGCTTTTTTAGCTCTGCTGACTTGTCGGTCAGCAGAGCTAATAGAATCCGTTTGCGTCCGTCGTCCGTCTGTCCGTCCGTCCGTCTGTCCGTCCATCCTTCCGTCCGTCTGTCCGTCTGTCGTTAGACTTTTTATATTTTCGACTTCTTCTCAAAAACCGCTGCATAGAATGTTTTGATTTTGCACATGAATGATCCCCCGGTGGACTTCTACTAAGTTTGCAAAGGAGATGATGATGCAAAAATTTTCCTATTTTTCATGAATTTTTTAATTTATTTTTGGAAAAAAATTTAAAATTTCTTCATCTTAAGAACTACGAAGCCAATTGCTTTGATATTGCACATAGGGTCACCTGGGGTCAACTAGTTCTCATTTTGGCCACCAGGTGGCGCTGCGATTTTTTCCTATTTTTTATGAATTTTTGCGTGTTAAGGCTATTTTCGACTTCTTCTCCAGAACAGCATGATAGAATTGCTTAAAATTTTATCAAAATATAGTTGAACATTAGAAAATGAAAGCGAAAATAATGTGGATATGTTAATTTTTGACAAAGTTATGCGATATCAGACTTTGTGACTGTACGTGAGTGCTGCCACTGTACACCGGCAGCCATTGAAACAGCAAGGTATGTCAACTGATAATACGTGTACTACCATCAGCAGAGCTTATAGAATCCGTTTGCGTCCGTCGTCCGTCTGTCCGTCCATCCGTCTGTCCTTCCGCAAAATTTATTTTAAGGACAAACTTTGCTACCACTCTACATACATGTATATAGCTGTACAAATCTAGACTGCAGTCCTTGTGTTCCAATACTGTAAAAGCAGATCCCAGTCAGCAGAGCACAGGACATCATGATCCTCTTGTTTTTCACTTTTTATAGTTTTCACTTACTACATGCTAGGTTCTCTTTAACCTTGTGGGAGTGTACCTGGATTCGATCAGCACTCTATGCAATACGTGGTGCTTGTAGTATTTTGAGTTTCAATTAATTATTCAAATTAGAAATTATTGATCAGTAAACACGTTTATATTAACACTTTTACTGAAGGAATGGCAACACCTTTCACATATTGGATAATGCCTCAATATGGTGAATCCAAGGCCCACGCTGAGTACTAAACAATAGTAGGAAAGTACCTATAGGGTTTCTTTTGGTGTTGTTGATTTTGACATTGAAAGATCAAACATGTTCGCTTATATATCAGCAATGGTTGAGCCTAGGCCCAGAGTTACTAAACTATCATAGGGACGTACCCGTGGGGTTTAACTTGGTGTTATTAGTTTTGACCTTGCGTTACCTTGAACGGTGCATTCGGCATAATGGCTTATATCTTGATAAAAGTGGTTCCTGGCCTTTGTCGTTTAAAAGAGAACTCCAGCAGTGTGTGAAGACTAATATTGCAAATAGTGAAGCTGTTGGCACAAAGAGGTGACTGATATTATTTAAGAGGTCATGGGGGCATTTCAGTCTCACAATGTAAGGTCATCTATGCGCTGAAGTAAGTGTTATGTTTACAAAATTTCAGCACAAATGGCAAATCAAACTTGAGAAAACATTACACTTGACTTGGTGGAGGTGCGCATGCGGCAACTGCGATAAGGACGGTCTTGTGCGAGCACTCACAATTTTACTCACCTTTTTAATGGATATGAGCGGTAATCCTTACCTAATGTGAGAGAATTTGACTTTTCATGTGTACGGATATTATGTTAAAGAAGACTTTTTGACGTTTGGTCTAAGGTAGGATGATTTGAAGTGAAATACACGAGACCCTTCTTTCTTTGAAACTCCCGCCTAAGGATTTGTATTCAATCATGAATGGTCAAAATGGATGAGGCGTTGGTGATATTACCAGTTCAAATAGCGAGTGTGGTAGAAATACAGCAGCTATCAAGAGACCTTGGGATTCGCTTACTCATAATGGTGAAACACCCCCACAACAACGTGCAAGAATTAAACAGTTATCTCCAGAAGCTTTCTTGGACATACTGAGCGATCCTAGAATTGTTGCGGTCTTACAAAAAATAGTGACAGTGTTGTATGTGTGTGTGTGTGTGTGTGTTGGCACAAGAAAGTCTATTTATCTTGACTGGAGTAGCAGCTAAGGTGCCGATCACCCGGGTGTGAAAGAGAACCATGGTGAACACGTCTTGTCAGCTTGCTATTTTCGTCTTGCAGGGAGACCTTCGGCTTATGTTTTCCAATGATATCAAATTACCCCCGGGGAGGGGGCCCTTCCGCATTTTTGGGGGGGGGGGGGGTGTGAGGCTCGACCTTTCAAAACTCACCCTTTGTTACCTGATATATTTTCTGTGGAATGCGTGAAACCTTATTTCCCGCCTGTTTTCATAAGTGGATCTCCGATTTCCGAGGCAGATAATCATACACATCTCGGAACTACCATGGGTCGTGACTTATCTTGGCGTGCCCGTGTCACACGGATTACCAATAAAGCTGGTCAAAGAATGTCCTTACTCCACAGGTTTAAGTATAAACTATCACGCAAATCCCTAGTCAAACTGTATTGTTCTATGATTTTTCTAATTCTTCAGCACGGTTGTATATTGTTCGCCAACTGTGGTCATGTGCTGTCTGATGGGGGAAGCCCCCCCCCCTCCCCCATCTGATATTACGTAGTGGTCTCTGTGTTCACGCTTGAAGAGTGTAAGAATTTGTCGCTAATGTTGAACTATTTTATCCACTGTTGCGGTTCCAGTTATACTTAAAATCAAAGTTTGACGAAACCAAACACTCGTTCCTTAAACCTATACAACACGTAAATTTTCCATCCAAGGAGATTCGATCAGCCACTTTTGAGCCATGGTGCTTCAAAATCTAAAAGATAATGGCAGTGAATTCCGTATGTAAAAAATACACAGCTTTGAAAATAAAGATCAATTGCAAAGTTGAAACATCAAGGAAATGAATTTTTAAAATGTATTATACTGAAGGTTTATCGGAGCACGTTTCTGAATGAAATGGGCTTTCAATAACTAAGTATCCACAGGGCCACATGTCATGCCTGTGGCAAGCTAACATTGTAATTAAATAGGTAGTACCACGGAAAGTAAATTGACCGCCTTGATCCAAAGAACATTTAATTTCGAAATTGGTGTATATGCAAGCACTGTAAATATATTCAATGTTCACATATTTACCATATCATCACTTGCTCTTGTCATCCGTATGTTCCTGCGTGACATTGAAAATGTTGATACATACTTAAAGCTTTGATGTTTTTAAAGCAATAAAAATGTTCGATCACAATCATAACAGCTTTCACATTATCGTTTGTTTTTGCCAGCTAAGGGTGTTTTTTTTGTCGGCTGCCGCTCCTTGGCACCCAATTAGCTCTCTAGTTGCATTCGCACATGCCTTCACGCACTGCAACTGCTACAGTCACATCGAACTGTGACATTTGAGATGACCTTTACCTTACTATGATCGAACTCCTATACACTTGAAACTATATCTACTATAGTATAAAAGATTTTGAAGATTTAAAAATTTAAGAAGCCCTCATTTCCATAATTTTGAAAAGTATGACCTCTCAATATAAAAAGCCGAGACTTTAAAAACATGCAGTGTTACAATAGCTACAATGGGAGCCCAACATGATCAAAATTGGATAAAAATTGACCAAGTTATGGCTAGAAGAAAGCCACCATCGAAAGTGGCCTTTGACCTTTAAGGTAGCGGAGGGGATTGAGCTATAACGGCAAAATCGTGACCCGACGGAAAATGATGTTTTTCCATTTCCGTAAAGTTTGGCACTTTAACTTTCTTGTCACCAAACATGAATACCAAAAAAGCAAAATTTATGTGATAAAAAAGGGAAAAAACATGACCATGTTTTAGCTGGCTGCAGCATGAGCATGTCTCGTTACAAATGTATGCTAATTAGTCCGCCAAAGTTTGGATAGCAGTCGGCTGCTTTCCACAATCCAGGACCGTAGCAACGACAAGCGACCGACTGTGATATTTTGAGGTGCGCTGCCACCAATTCTTGTATAAGCTGCTTGACAAGATTAGGACTGATTAATTGGTTTGTTGTGGTGATCAAATGGCCATGTAGATAACTAAATCGATGGGCTCATGTTTTCCTTCTCAGAGTGTGATAAAAAAAATAATAAGGGACGATAAAAGGTGGCGATTGTCAAAACGGCACCTGGCGATGGACGTGAGCCTCAGTGTGTTTCAATGAAGGGGATTTCAACCTATGCGTAAATCGTTACTCAGAATCATGGCATTGTATACATTATAAAGGCTTACAACCCTTTCTACAGTCTTGCCGTATTAGGGATTTTTTTAAACACCAGGCTTCGCATGGTAGATTTTTTCCCTCCGCGCATGCCCGACATGCCTGGTAACGCTATCAAGCTTTCCCGGGGTAACAGTAGGCCGTGACCAACACGGCGTGACAGCAAAACCCATAAGGGAATCGACATGCAACAGTGATCGTTCAGTTTCAGTGAACATGGCGGGAAATACGGACGACGGAGGAGCGGCGATTAACGTGATTGAACAGACGGAAAATGAATTATACGACACATTCTCAAAGATGAAAGTGGTTGACCTTAAGAAGTTTCTAAAGATTGCCTACCTAATAAGCAAATGTGACTGGACACCCAAGAATGTTCAGAAGTGCCGCGAATCCAGGGGCTACCAACTTGCGGAACAGGGGCACATCCATGGGGTCAAGTTACACGTGCTGTCGAACTTTGTTCCATGCAAACTTTTGTATGTGAAAGCACTTTGTACAAGACCAACCCCGTAAGGCGAGGCACTGAACCAGGTCTGGGGAATAGTCACGGAAGAAGGGGTCATCCATACTGGCTTTAATAATGATTATTCGATATTTATTTATTGTTTATTATCGCCAATCTTAAACAAATAATAGCAGCTGATCTGAAAATGCTTGAAGGCCTACAGTGTGCCAGTGATCAGGTAACAAAGTTAGCAGACAGTGTATTGCGAATTTAGGTCAGGTGCTTTACTGTTAATTTCTGATTGCACCCGTCAAGCGCTAATCTGGTTAGTGGTCAGCCAAGCGCGAGGATCTTCAAAGCACTGGCAGAAGTGCGCCCTAGGCTAATCCCTCAGAACTCGCCGAGTCAATCAAGGGTGACTTAATGCATGGTTAGTTGTGCCACAATGCAGGCCCCAATTTGTATAGGTTTTGTCTCAGGTTTTGTGTCAATAATTTTCATAGTGACCGTGTTTTCTGCTATCTATGGTACATCCTGGTATCTTACAGTTGTACACTGGCATGCTTTCTTGGAGTTACACTTGTAGGTTATTGAAATAACCGGCGTTAAAAAAAATGACACCAACTTTCCCGTGTTAACCCAAAGGGGAAAAATGGCGAGACTTGAAAGTGTCCCCCGAGACTTGGAGAAACGTCCGTGACTTCGCGGGAACATAGTAGTCAGCGCCACCGGTGGCAAAAATTGTCCCTATCTCGGAACTAAGCTATTGGTTTTGAGTCTTAGCAAGGAGGGTAGAGAGTCTCTCTACCCTCCATGGTATTAGCATGCAGCGTGCACTGCCGGTATCGGCTTTTGGCAACCGCACAAGATGGCCTGCAGGAAACTTCAACCAGTCATTTATATGGGAATTTTCGCACAATGACTTTTGAAAAGCATCGCTTACCAATGCCATTGTAAGCGTCCCAAGCCCCAGTTTTGGTGATCTTCCGTGACAGCTACGGTAAGTCATGGTCAGTGCTTGGCACAGACTCAACACCAGTTTCACCGGCAAACTTGACCGGCTTTATCGTCGCCCGTAGCTCCTTCTAGTAAGGCTGAATTTCTCTGTCCTTCTTCCTGACGGTACATCCCCCCCGCCCCCCTCATATTCAGTGAGATCCTCTTTGGAACAGCTAAAACTGAGATCCAGCTTATTCTCTACGTCGCTACTGCTAATGCTTTCTCTATCGCTATCCGCCATGGTATCACATTGACTCCCTTTCCTGACGTCACGACACAGAGCCCGCTTGATGGCCAAAAAGGCGCGAACTTGACACCTTCGGGCCCGTCATGGGCAACAAAATTACTTTGCAAATAAGGTTATTTTCCTGTGCGAATATGTGCAAATTTTCTTCACAAAAGTTCGAAAACACTGCAAGTCCTTCACTTGGAACAAAAATTAATCTTTTGGCTTTTGCGACCTTTAATAATCGGGTCAAAGTCGCTTGTATGAACAAATAAAGAGATAACAGCTCCAATGCAAGCTGTGCAAATTGAAAGCAATTCGGTTAATCAATTTCAGGAGACCATGAAGGAAGCATGTCTTTCATAAAATGAACCACAAAATCAAATGGAAACTGAAGCTTGAAGCTTATAGTGAACTTAGCAAACGTCAATCAGAAGCACATTTCCATTAAGTTTTAAGAGAATCGGTATATCAATTTCAGTAAAAAAACGATTTACAAACAGTTACATTAGTATCCATACACTAACCATGTGAACATGTAATCTTACTGGTGATTAATATTCAATATATCCGTTTAAAATCATGAAATGATGGCGGCACCAATCCGTGTTCATATTGCTGAATCAAAGGCAAGGTACAGCCTCGCCAGGTGGAAAACGAATCCAACCACCGTGTTTGGTTCAGTAGCAAATAGCAAATTGCTGTGACTCAGATGTTTGACCTAGTAACGTACTTTACAACATAATATATACGTTTGTCTTGATGTATCCAAGAGTGATGATTCATGACAATGCATCACAGCACCTGTAGTGTGGCCAAGCGATGAGCAGTTTATGAATGTACCAATGTGAGTCAGATATAAGGTCATTTTTTTTTTGCATAATACGCATGTCGGCTCTGACACATTTGTGTTGGAAGTTTCATAAAACTGCGCCAAAGTTCGAAGACGTCGCCGACTGTGTATGTGCATTAACATTCCGTTACCTGCTGACAACTGAATGTACAGTGGTCAACGACACTGTAGAAATGTAGTGAATGTAATGCAAATTCCTTTAAATCGCGAAATGGCATAATTTTTTTTCTGGTGAATACTTTGGCAGAAACGCACGTATTTGATATACCCAAAAGGCTTTACGAAAATCCAGCCAATAGTCCGTATCCATGTATTAATCATACTAATAAGTTATTTTACCAGTCATTAATCCATTGATCTTAAATTCACGAACTAGTAGCAGCACAGCCTGGTGAAGAGCATTTAAAGCGAATCCAGTATGGGGTTTGCGAGAGAAATATTATAACAGAAATTTTTGGAAACAAATGGAACACTACCTATTGAACGCTTCAAGGACCACGGGCTCTCAAAATGTCTGCTTGCAATGTGGAAGCCATTGGCCAGGAGCTTTTTGAGAATAGCTTTGTAACGTTTTCCCCCAACATGTGCAAAACATTTCATAAAAGATCTAGATGTGTTCGAGTGTGACCATTTGAACTAATTTGGTAGAGACCAGCCGAAGGTACATCATCACCAAGTTTGAGGATGCTTCGAGTTATGAAAAGTTGATAATGTTAACGATTGGATGGATGATATGACAAAATAATAGTGACACGGGGAAGAACCACAAACTATCGAATAACTCAGAAAACAGAAAAAGACCTGACAGCGCCACCTGTGAAGAAATTCATTCTGCTAAAGGCATTCTCAAAAATGTTCCTATGCACTTTTAAAGGCAGGGACCCAGTGTCTTTGTAGCGGGTTTTACAAGATTAAAAACAAAAAACACCCCCCCCCCCCAAAAAAAAAAAAAACAAAACAAAAAACAAAAACAAAAAACAAACCAACAAACAAAAAACAAAACAAAATAAAAACTAAACAAAAAAACAAAAAACAAAACAAAACAAAACAAAACAAAAACAAAAAACAAACCAACAAGCAAAAAACAAAACAAAACAAAAAAACAAAAAACAAAACAAAACAAAAAAACCCAAACAAACAAACAAACGATGACAAAAACACAGAAAACAAAAGAAAAAATTACATGAAAATAAAATAGTATATCTAAACATTGACTCAAGCGTAACTAACTGGACACATTTTGACTGATGCATAGCGAATTGGACTCGGCCAGCGTTCAGCAAGCTTCATGAGGATGCGGATATAGCTTTTTGGCTAGTGGTAAACGTCAATAGTCAATAGGTGGACCACGGACCATGTTGATGTACGATCGACCACGGGGCTCAGTCGCCCGACACTGTAGCTGACTAAAATCAAGGGTTCCAAATTGGTGATAATCTGTGTTCAAGAACAACCATGGAACAATCTCTGTCGCCCATTGCTCTTTAATATTTATCCCATAAGATGATGATAATAATGACGACGGCGATGATGAATGAATGATCTTTATTAATACTACCATTTACAACAAATACATGCTGTGCTAAAAGACAACACAAGATATTGACACACACACAAATCATGAAACACGTTTGACGGTACCAAACATTACAATGACATTAACCTAAATTCAACTGGGAATGTAAAATACAGATGTCAGCTGTCACAAAACACGATGAAAAGTCAATGTTTTATATACAAATTTATAATTGATCTCTTATTTTTACGCTTTCTTGTATGAATTTTGCCATTCCCATAGACGCTTCGGGACCACCAGAGTTCATTAACATTTTAGATTTCTCTTTGAACTTTGAACTTTCAAAATTGACAAAAAATTCTAACTTTTTGTAAACAAAATTTTCCTGTTTTCATCAAATTTTTACATTCAATAACACAATGGTATTCATTTTCAGTTTCTTTATATATATATCACATATCATTTAGCATTCAGGTATTTTCTGTGGTATTTTATACCTGCCGACCTCAACATTCAATTAACGGACGCTCATTTTTGTTTAAAATTGCACATAAAGCTTTTCAAAGTCTTGAAATAACCATAAATGTTATCAAGAGAAATAAATTTGGGTGGCAAGAGTAGGTAAGCACCCCATACGTCGCAACCATGTGGGAAAATTGGAGCAACTGGTTATTCAAAAAGTCGAGATGCAATCAATTTCCTTATTGAATAGGTATAGGTATGTTCTGATCGCCCGAGTCATTTATTTGCCTTTTACATATGGCCCTATTGTTGTGGAAAAATTACCCTTGCAGTTAATTCAATTCCAAGATAAGTATATTTCTTTGAACATTCAGGCTCTTTTTTCCTAATGAAAAAATATATATTTTCTTTCCTGACCCACTGACAATAACTTCGGATTTTTCTACATAAAGTTTTTAAATTCAATTCCTGAAACTATGTATACAACTTGTCTAAACAACACCGTATCCGCCTTTAACTTTCAGATTTGAGCAACAAATCGCCCGCATAAAGTAAACACTTAAATCTTTTAGTTTTAGAGTTGCTGGGTGATATTGCTCAGCAAAATAGTCGGTAAATCAATGATAGATAAGTTAAAAAAAACTGGCCTGAGAACGCCACCTTGTTTGACACCATTTTTCAAAGATATAGCTTGTCACATTATGCCCGGAAGAATCGTAATTGTATGGATCATTTATCATATATTTCCCTTAACATTCTATACATAAATCCATCTGCATCATAACTGAAACAGTTCTAAAGTATTTCTGAGGTAGATCGTCCTGCCAAAGTGTATCAAAAGCTTTTGAAAGTCAATAAAACACACACATAAGGATTTATTTTTACCTGCAATTTTGACGCATTTATCTATGAAAGGTCTAGGGACAAAGACATGGTCGCTCGTACATGGATTTTCCACAAAAACTATGTGGCATTTTGTGTATTTGAGTTAATAAGATAATTATCTACAAACTGCAAAATAATCAAAAAGAATATTCTCTCAAAATTGGAAGCTGTGTGTCTTTGCAAAATTTTATCATTTGAGTAAGTGTTCAGTTTTTTGCTTGTGATTTTCCATTTTTCAAATTATAGATACAATTTGCTGTTTTAGCTTTGCTTATTCCAAAATCAGGCTCTGAAAATGGCGAGGTAATGTACTCCTTTTTGTCTTTTCAAGACATCGCTATATAAATTGGATTCTACTTTACGCTTCAGCTTTCCAACACCAGCCTCGTAAAATGACTGAACCCGTGATGTGAATCAATTTATTCGGCCGACTTTTTTCAGATGAACAACAGTCTGTAGTTTTTTGACAAGTTTCCGATATTCTTTGGGATTTACATCGTGAAACTTGCTTTTAGAGTTGATAATATATTTTTAAAACTACGCTCCCATGTTTTGCTTATTTTTCCAAAAGCAGACCAAGAAGCATAATTAGTTTGCCTTAAAGCGTAGATGGGGGCTTCTGACAACTGCTGTCTAAGTGTTATCATATTCCGAAAAGGAACATAATTTTCATTTACGTCTTTAGATTGGGCTCTGCTTTTGTGTTCTCAATGAACTATATTTTAACAGAAATCTATTTACTTTATCAATTATAAGGTTTAATTCGTTTACCGCAGTATTTTAATCCTGTTGGTTCTCTGGACTATAGTCTTTGCCCAATAGGGTATCTACATCGTTTTTAGCTTATGTTTCCAGGGTTAAGTTGAACATTTTGAGGTCTGCAATTTCCCATTTGAGTATCTGATGAAGCGGCTCTAGTATATTTGCCATCTTTCATTTGTAGGCAAAATTTAATGAAGGTGCCACACATTAAACATCGTACGTCATCATATAATTTTCAGAAAAACCAAGACGTCTTGTGAACAGTCATCTTGGCGACACTAGAAAAAACCGTCATGCTGCTGCTGCTGCTGCTGCTGCTGCTGATGATGATGATGATGATGATAATGATGATGATGATATACCTTCTGAAAACAAACATAAACGAGAATCGATGCGAAAGAGCTCCAGCACACCGTACAGGTCAGCAGTTTATTTGTGCCTACTTTGCTCATATTGAATTGTCCAAGGCGATTCACATCATCATGCTTTGACCTCTCAAAGATGTTACTAGGTACGCCACAATCTCACGTATTATCATCTACATGCCGATTGCTTTCAATCTACCATCAAAGAAAAGGTATTCTTTTTGATGAATTCAGAGAGTTATTCTAAACATTGCAAACATGTTGATATATTGTTGATTGAATGCCTACAACTCGCAACTGTTAGTATGATTGCTCTGTGATTGTTTGGCGAATATCATATCGGTCGTTTTCTTGGAAATGTATCAGATGATAGGGAACAGCTAGATTAGAAGTTTATGCACCCATCCGGTACGGGGCATATGTAGGTTGGGTATTCTAATTACTTTGTATCATATTTGTAGTTAGACCAGCCGAAGACACGTCAAATTTGTCAAAATAAATTTATGTAAGGTGGAACAACATTTATAAAAATTGTACTATCTTAGCTGTAAAAGCAACGAGTTCCTTTAGGATTAATTTGACTTATAGTTCAATGTGACTTGGTGCCCCTGAGACTAGTCCATGGGTATTTTCTATACTCAGCTTGGTGTGTAACTGAATGTATATCATTAAGACATCGTCATTGGTGTTGAGTTTGTGGTGTAGAGCAGTCTTGGGATTGGTATTCTGCTATCTTCATGGTATGTTTTACATGTTCTGAGCACTGTTGTATTTGTGTCTTTCTGTCCAGATTCACCTCCCAGTGGTCATTACTCTATTCCGCAGTCCGAACTCTTTACTCTCCATAAGCTAACCTGGCAATGTAACCTATATACATATGGAAGTACTATTGTCCAGATTGGGCACGTTTTTCTGTGGAATTTTGACATAGGCTGTATTGGCCCCTCACAAATTAAAGTGTCTTCAGCGGGTAACTACTCAGAACATATTTCGGAGCCAATACCCGTACATGTCTCTCTGAGTAGCGGCTCCTTGTTTGAGCTAAATATTCAGCAAAGACAACCCACATGATAAAAATAAATATGAACATGGCTTATTATATATTAGCTAAATACGTGAAGTTTTGCTTATAACTGCAGAGCTTCATTATTAAAGAAGAATTCCTGTCAAACCAAACATAATTATTAAATTCGAATAGTAAAAATTCAGAGGAGAACAATTTGACTTACCTCTGAATCAGTACGTACCCTTTCTAGCTGGATAGCTCATCTTAGTTAAAGCACCTGTCAGTGTTTATCTGAAGCAGAAACAAACTGGGGCATCATATTCAGTCCCAGTGATTGTAAAACAAACAGTTGCAGATAGACCACTTGTATAAACCGAGGGAAATCCTAACAAGTACTGGAAAAATGGACATCCTGCAGCAGAAATGTAAAACAAACCATATGATGACACCTACTCCTCACTATGAAAGTCTCCAAACAATAAAGCTCTATTTCACTACCAACCCTGAGTCATAGTTTCAACGTAATGTGTCAGGTTTGTGACATTCGAGTAAATATTGTCAAATTTGAGGGTTTTTTGATATTGAGTAAATATGTACTTAGGCATGCCAAAAACGAATGAAAGTCGTTGGCATTTAAGTCAAAAACAGGTTATCAAAACATATTTTTCTTAACCCGATTTAACTACAATTAGGCAAGCTTGTAGTTGTGATAGGCCGCATATATACATATATATATATATATATATATATATATATATATATATATATATATATATATGTGTGTGTGTGTGTGTGTGTGCGTGTGTGTGTGCCTTAGTAAAGCACATTTTGACGTTGGATGCAATTTTCATATGGTCGATGAACTGACAGACTGATATAGCACGATACGATAGATTGAATGAAAAGCAAACGCGAATATGCTCAACTGTGGTATTTATTTAAGGTATCACAAGTACACACAATGCAGTTTTCTGAATGCTTTTTCTCTCACGGTGCTGGTGGGAACCTGGCAAAATGTAAATGTCGGAAGGAGGGGATCAGAAAACAGCAAAGGGTGCAGAATACGGTGTTTCAAATAAAACTAATATGTGCCTACTGGTTATCAGGAAATGTCCTTACGTGATTTAAAGAATGATTACGTTGATAGCTGGAAGAGAGTCCAAAATCAAGGTTAATGGTGTACACGGGATGACAAATACTATCCTGAAATTTCATGAAATAAATAGCTTGCAAAGTAATACATTTGTGCTAAAATAAAATTACAGAGAAAGAAAAATACAAATGGATGGCAAGGTGCAGGGGCTTAAGCTGCTACAGATACGTATGATAGCACACAGGTGTACAAAAATAGGGTTGCCTGTGGAACGGTAAGTATGAAAACAAATTGATGGTAACGTGCAGTGGTTGCAGGCAACGCACAAAAAGATAAACGGGTCGCCGATAGAGTTCCGTGCAGACACTAACTGACACCACATATTTTCACTCGGGGCACAAATTTTGCCCGTTAGTTCTACCAATGAGCAGTTCCGTCTATTTGCTCTTTCCAGCTTCATCCGACGTCTCAAAAGTTGTAACTATCACTCGGTAAACATGTTTCATGCATGCAAACAGCCATTTTACCCATAACAGACGATACGTCCTGCTTCCGACACGCAAGTTACTCAAGATTAAATCACTGTGTGAGAGGTTATATTCCCCACTTACAAAATATTACCTCCATGTTAAAGACAAAATATAGACACATTCGTATGCCAGGAATACCGACTTTAAATCCTTAGCTGGGGTCCTCATGACATTCCTTTCTAAATATGCCTGCATATATAGTCTTACCTTTGCATTTATTGCTGTACACGGCTATATCATATCTTATGTTCTTCATCATATTTTCGTTATTATGTACAGATTCAGCATAATGCTCAGTTTGTTGATTAAATACTTTCTGAATTTTGAGTTTTGAGTCTGAAACATGTTACTTCGAGAATGGGTTAAAAGTCAGCTGCTTGAGACTGCAAACTGTTCTACAACTGCAGTAGTGTCAACGGTAATATAATAAGTATCACGTACAAACGTTTGTCACATTATTTATATTTATTTTACATATAGTATTTTCAAAACGTATGGGGGAAAAATTCTTTGAATGTTTTGAAAATATTTCGTTAATTCTACAGACGTTATGTTTCACATCCACGTATTGAATAGATTTATACCTGTAATCTTTATTTGAAGGATGTTTAGGAGGTATTAATGTGGGAAAATAAAATGCAGCAGGTTAGCTGTGATTCAAACTCAATATACCTATACCAGGCATCAAAATTCTCCAGTATGATGAATTTCATACATTCAAATGTTTTCTTCGAATTTCAAGTTCTTTAAGCTAGGATATGAAAAATACGCGGGGATGCAAAGTTATCAAAACATTAATATTAGAAAGTTTCAATTTTTCTTACTCAAACGTCATATATTTGCATTAATGTGTAAAAGGAAATATTGCAAGCCCTGATCTGTGCTTATTGATAAACATGTTCAGTGACCTACCATGTCTGTATTGGAGTTACTTTGGAGAAGCTAATTTAGCTGAACGGACGCTTGAGCATATAGAAATGATAATTTCAAGTGTGTGTATTTCAGGTTGTTCTTAGGCACGCCAGAGATGTAGATACATATTGTTGCCTCGTCCTTACATCAAATATGAGTTCATAAGCTACCACTAAAGAGCAACGTGTCTGGACCTAATTGAAAAAAAAAATGAAGAAAAAAAAACTGACCATATTGAGAATTCTAATCCAATATGTATGAGGGAAATAAAATGTGACCTGTTTAGTCCCATACTCACTTGCGCTTGAAAGCACCGGTTGCGGAGTGGGATTTCGGAGGTTAAGGTGCAGCCTGTACTCTAAATTTAACATCAACCTGAAGCAGGATGCTGTTAATCTTGGATGGAAACTCAGACACATGAACTCAAATGGTTTGTGACTCTATTGATTTAAAAATATACTAGTGAACGGGTTGCCATTGAGGACTAGATAATAATAACAATCATAAACGGAACACTTTGATGTTTGTGTTACAAGGCACCATTCACAACTCCTGTCTGTTGCAGCATCGAAATATAATTGGTAAAGCAATATGTAAAAGGACCGATATGTATCGGTTGGGGAATTGGGAAATTAGATTCAAAGGAAACGGTGTCATCCCACCCACGTCACTTTTATGATATTCTGTCGTTCATTTGTACAAACAGACAAGCCACCAGATGATATTTTCTGCGTATAAAGTTATCCCTTTAAGTTCAATGTGCCTTGGAATTTGAGACCGTATTGTAGTCTTCATTGGGCCAATATTTTACATTTGTGATTTTAAAAACATGCATAACGTAGAATTTCACAGGTACGCATATCCGTATCTCCGTATCCACATGCATATACACATGCATAATCCGTTCTCCACAAATATCACAATGCATATAAAAATAGGGTTTGAATCCACATATATACGTATGTGAACATCCACATCCAACTATACATCCATTCAACACAGACATGGTTAAAAGAGGATGTGTATCTGCATGCGGATACGGACATACGTACTTATGGAATTCAGCCTTTAATATGCAGTCCTTATTTTTTTCATGGCATGCAGCGTAAACGATTATATTTGAATTAACAATTCAGTTTAGCATAGATTCATCACATATGGGTATTTGTTGAAGTATGCTGCTTTAGAATTTTTATCGTTATCATATTTCAATGTGGCCAAAGTAAGATTGATACCCTTAACCGTTACCTGCACTTCGTACATTGTTCCCACTATGCTTGAAGGAAACAATATTACGTTGCTTTATGATTCAACGGTAATATGATGTGGTCATGAAATACTGTCTCAATATCACCCACGATTTCCCCTGCAAGCCCCACGCGGTGCTCGTGGGTTTGATTGTTGTCATCATATTTTTTATGCTTTTAACAGACTCCAGAAGATTCTTTGCTTTTGTTAATGCTGCCAAGGCTTGCTTTCATGAAGACTTGTACATGTTGTACGAGTACATTGGTAATCATCATAATCAGATATTGCATTTGGCTGTCATAATAGTAAGCTCACAAACATCTAGTCTTTTTATGCCTGCTCAGCGGGAGTTTCCGCCGGTGTGTTGCCTGCAGGCTCCTGGCTGGGAGTCATCTCTATCTTGCCCCCGTCCGTGACAGTGCTGATGGTGCTGGAAGGCTCATTGCTTCTTACGCTTGCTTTCGTAGAAGCCATGGAGGAGTCTTGGCGAGTTACTAGGGGTTTACAGCAGCACAGAAGCCATGGGAAGTGTTTGTTGATCGCGATGCGGAAACGTGGGTGGGACAGGGCGTAAATGATGGGGTTGTATGCCGCGGACGCCTTGGCTAAGCAAACGGGGATCTCTGCCATAAGGGGGGTGACGAACATCCTGTCATGTGGAAAGAACATACCCATAAGACCTATGGTACCGTACGGAACCCAGGCGCAAAGATAGGAACCCACAGTAACAGCAGCAACCTTAGCCAATTGGATTTCTTGTCTCTTTTCCTGGTCGGCTTTGCTCATTGTGGCGCCCATTCTCTTAGCCGTCTTTTCCATCTCCTTCCTGTGCTTGAATACAGAGTTGACGATCTCGTAGTAGGAAAAGAAGATCATCATAACAGGACAGAAGAACCCAAGAATGTACATGCCAAATAAATGAGTGATGTTGTTTATGTCCTGTGTAAGGTAGTCGAAAGTGCACGACGTCTGCAGTCCCTCTGGAATGTAAGCTCCCCAACCAAAGAAAGGCGGCAAGCTCCACAGCAATGCCCAACACCACACGAGCACGATGATTCCAAATGCTCTCTTGTGGCTCATACGGGCACCCGTCATAGGTTTTGCAATCACATTGTAACGGTCAAAAGACACCCAGGCTAGCGTGTTGATAGAGATGAAACCGAAAAGGCCTCCTGTAAACCCGTAGATCTCGCACCCTGCAAAAGGCAGTGACAACACCATTTACGATCCGAGGAAGAAATACCGCTTTAGCACAGGCCCTACATATACATTGTTTCTCCACACATGTTTCCAATGTATTTACATGCAGTATTATTTTAACAACGTTACCAATTAGTTATGATTTCAAGCTACAATCACACAATTTACGAAATACCATACCGCAGACTCAAGTGCGTGCACGCGACCAGGTTGCGCTGACTCTACTTGGATTTCAGCTCAACAAACTTGTCAGTCAGCTGAGCTTATTCACTGGTTTCTATCTTTCGTCGTCCACCCGTCCGTCCACCGTCCACCGTCCATTAACAATTCACATTTCGATTTCCCCACAACCATCGGCCTGATCATTGTCAAACCTGTAGTGTCGATCTATCTTAGGTTGGTCGGTACTAAGTTAGTCAATTGGTCACACTCCAATTATTTTTTTCCATGTTATAACCGAATCTTTAAAAAAAATCAGCCGGATGCAGATTCAGGATTCAGACTAGTTTATTGTGACCAAATCAAGAACGAATAAATTCAAATCCAGGATCAAATACACAAAGTGTACCTCAGAAAACGCTACGCCAATTACTTTAAAATTGCATGGGAATACTGTTGAAGACCCATAAACTTAAATTTCTTCCACATGAAACTGTGTATTTTATTTAATTATTTTTGTGTTTTTTTGTTATTTTCGACTTCTTTCAAACCACATGCTGAGTTCTCTTCAATCTTCAAGGGAATGCACCTTAACCCGATCTTTACTAAGCTTTGTAACGAGAGACAATTGCTGGTTTTAAATTTTAAACTAATTTCATGGTGCGATTGAATGTGTATGAAGAGGAATTTTATATTTAATTGGATTTGATGTATATAATAGTTAAAGGATTATCAGAGTGGAAAAACAGGAACATGACATGTTACGGATATGAACTCATCGCTGATGAAGCAGTGGAAAGGAAGAACACAACGCATGGCGATGTTGCCGTACACCGTGGATAACAGTAATGGTATAGTAATTTGATGGCGCATTAACCATTTAAGTTTAAGTTTGGTTGATTGAGAAATGTAAAGAATATGTCTCAGGACTCGATAAAAGAAGTTGTGAATCTTCGAGACGAAGACAATCAATAAAGAACTGATGAGGAAGACGATGATGATAAAGAAGACGTAACAGATTAAAAAATAATGATATATTATTGTATTAACACTTCTTGTATGGAAATACAAATAATGGCCATTTGTTAAATGTATTGTATAAAAAATGACAAAGAGCCCCCAAATTGAAGGATAGGAAAGGATAAGCGAATAAAATAATTGGATAGATTTGGAATGAAATAATTGGATGAATTTAGTTACAGTTCTTTCGGTTGTATTTTGTGACATTTCTTGAAAAGGAGTAAATATTGATAAGCTCTATATTCTTTGTATTTTTATCTTTATCACATCAAGAGTCCTCTTGATGTAAAAACCGCTGACAAACATTGGCTTCTCCCTACGTGCTTACATGATGATGATGATGATGATGATGATGATGATGATGATGATGATGATGATGATGATGATGATGATGATGATGATGATGATGATGATGATGATGATGATGATGATGATGATGATGAATTACACATCAAAAGTGCAGGTTGTTGGCAAAAAAAGTTGACTTGGCTTCTTCAAACAGAACAATTATGTTCCTTTTTGACATAAGCTATAAACAGGCCTAACTATGAATCAGATACTTGTACGAAGTACTTTTATGTACACTATATATATAACTGTTGCGGCAATCTATATTTTACAGCAGATTTTTTTTTTCAATGAGATGATCAACAAAATGGATATTTTGCCCCTCTGTCTGTCTCGCCAAACTGCTTGTCGTCTTTTGCGTGTATCTGTATGTCTGGCATTGTCCTGTTCATTTATCCTGTCCAGGGATTTACATGGGGCCTTGGCCTTTTTCCCTCTTGTTGTCAATTATTGCTGTTACGATATGTACTGTCATGTCCCATGAAATATGTTTAGACCAACAAATGGACTAATGTCCAGATTATGGATCATATCACATTTGAATTTCCGCGGCATTCCATCTCACATCGACAGTTTTAACACAATTGGCGCGGTCACTCGAGAAACAACAAATGTATTTAACGTCCAAGTTGTCGGACCTGGCTATAATGGGGCGGCAAGTGCAACTTGAGGTGCATCCCCAGACAATTACAGTGACACACAGGATTGAGAACCAAGAACAGTTCTTTCAATGTGCTTGGGTGTCTAACACTTACACAATTTGCCCCACACCCACTTCTTATTGAGGCTGGAGATGGTCAGAAGCGGGAAGCCGTTGGTAGCAGAGAACATCAGATCGCTAAAGGCCAGGTTGACGATCAGCATGTTGGTGGGCGACCGCAGAGACTTGGTCCTGGTAAGGCAGCGAAACACATCTCATCTTACATGCTATCATTATACGCTGGGTCGAAAAAGACAAGTCTCTATTATGTACATAAATACATTACCGTGTGCCTAATGAATTGGTTATTGCTTGCCAAGAATATGGTTTAATTATTGACTGAACAATCGCCACAAATTAATTTTCATTATCGTCATGTTACACAAAGATATCAAACAATTTTCAAAACGATTTAAATTAGATTTTTATTTCCTTATTTATGTAGGAGTCCACAATGTATGTTTTACGGGCTGCATGGGATCATAGTTCTGGTATTATAGTGGCTGTTATCATAACAAAATTGACATCGTTTTATGCAGGATTTACAAGTTTCACCAGATCTTTGTACATTGTTCAATTTGAGGTAGAAATAATGCTGCTGGAAAATGAACTTCGCAAACTTCGGTATTGCGGAGGTTTACTTAAATTACAGCATACTGAAGTTGTTAAATCTTAATTTCGGGTTGGAAGAAAAAGAATATTGTTTGTTGCAAGAAGCATCCACAGTAACTAGTAAAGGAAAAACTTTCATACATTAAATTAATAGGTAAACGTTCCCGTGATGCCAAAAAACGTGGCAAAGTGCTCATAGCCACGCTTTAATTTATGACGTATATGAATCTACACCCAAATAAATGAATATCCCTCCTGTCAGGATACATTTTAGTGAAATCATAATGGACACTTATTCCTAAACTATCCATGGCGAATTTTTCAGCTGGCTGCGCAATCGAGGAGGCAATGGCAGACCATAAATTATAATGTTGCTTATTGTTGCAGGTTACTTTTCAACAATGTCAGCCAGCTTGTTAAATAATGGGAGGAAGATATTTGCCATCGTTTGCATGTTGTGTGACCACAGCAGTTGCAATTGCATAGGTTCTGGGCCCATGTGTGTAGATCTACCATCAATGAGTCATTTCCACGTCAATAGATTGCCTGTATGTAGCTTTGGATGCACAGCGCATACTCTGTTTGTCTATCCATCGAAATTTCGGCTTCTCAGTTTCTCCTTCAATTCAAGACAAATTTCCTGTTTCTATTAAAGCCATGGGATGGAATCATATCCATTCCAACGCGTTTGTGAATATGCATAATAATGAATATTCCTGCCATACTTTTTGCATTTTTTTCTTTGCCACAAAGTATGGTTTGATTTCAGGAACAAGCTGGCACAGTGGACAGAACATCAGTATCCCTTGTGAACACTACATTTCTGTATATATATATATATATATATATATATATATATATATATATATATATATATATATATATATATATATATATATATATATATATATATATATATATATATATACATTAGATAGACAGACAGACACATATGTAGATAAATAGATAGACAGATAGGAAGAGGTATTTCTAAATGACCAGATTCAAACTTTTTGCCTAAAAATATTGAAAACATATGAAGTAACTGAAGCATACATGTTCCATTTCTGATCTATAGTGTGCATAGTAATACATTTTTGTACCTGCAGAATATCCAGATGACCAGGCCGTTACCCATGACGCCTAAAATACCGAAAAAGGTCATCCAAACAGCAACCATGTAGTGCCAGACATCCGGAACCTTGTCAACATCAAACTGGCGCCAGTAAGGATGGATCAGGTCAGTCCACCATGTCTCGTTTGTGGGCACTGACATGTCAAATATCGTAACGGCTGACATTGACGTGGGCACTAGCTCACCGCGGAAGGAGGCCATGGTCAGATTCCTGAACAAAGTACAAGATAGACTTTAAAGTTAGATTATCAGCATTGATTATCGTTAAAGACGTTTACAACAATAGTATATCCAGCTCGAGTACTTTAGTATTCTCACATGATTCTTTGTTGTCTGGATGTTTTGCTCACAATATCTCATATTTGACTGCAATGCTGTTTTAAAAACGGCAACAACAGCAAAAAAAAATTCTGCACTATATGAATCCTTCTTGTGCACGGAATTAATTTCACAGAACATCACCAGTCGCACATACGACCAGAAACAAACGTTAGGAGACAAGCACATGGACATTGGGGAAGGGAAAGTAACCATTATTCATGAGAAGCCAAGATGATACAAAATACAGTGTAACCCACTTTAACGATTCGAGGGCTACAACATAGGCAAAATAATAGTGGTTATGACAGCATGTGATTTAACTGTTAAAAAAGGTAGCTTTTCAGGATGAAGTCACAAACTGCTCAAAGGTCTGAACCTTCTAAGTAAAGGAATAACCTGTAAAGCCACATAAACACAGCAGCGTAAGGGTTAATTTTCGCGGAACATAATGTATTCAAAATACACCCCTATTTTAAGGGGATGAGTCTATTTTTATTCAATTGGCTCTTAGGAGATTAATGTACTTATACGCCACTATTATATACCATTAAAACTGCTTGAACGTTCAAATAACTTAATTAGGGTGAAGAAAAAATCACAGACATTGTTGTGACTTTGACCTGTTACGCTAATTGCCTCCTATCAATGTTTTAGACTTTAATACTCCCCATCTAGTGATTGTGCGCATTCTGTGACCGACGTCTACGCGCTTCGGTCATGATATCCGACAAAGGTCATAGAATGCAGACAATTACCATATGGGGCGTATTAAAGTCTATTCTATTATGGCTAGACTTAATTACCTGTAGCACTTACACCCTATGCAGCACTTTTCGCATAGTACACAAGTCTACCAGCCACTTTGCTTATCTCACAGTAAAGTAGGACTTCAGTGCAATCACTACGCGTAGTGCCGAATTACCGCTCTGAATTCAAGTGTCTGTAAGTTAACGCGAGCAAAGAGTTCCATTGAGTCTGGAAATATATGGAATATATTTGCAAAACCACTTTTGGATTGTAAATAAACACTAAGCTCAACTTTTACATCACATTTGTGATGGACCTGGAATTACAAATTGTGGAAACGGTAGGTCAACTATTTCAAACGGGAGTTTCCAATTCTGTCAAGAGATGGCCCCGCATGTATGTTCACATGGCATTCCGGCCTGCCTCGAATCATTTTAATACCCCAAAAGGTGTATTTGTCATTTCAACACAAAATTATAGCCTCTTTTGGATAGATAAATGTTATAAATGCCATAAACCAAAACCAAAAAAGTTTATTGTAAATTGCTTCATGGAGCCGTGGTTAGTGCTGATACTAATTCTGGTTAAAGATCAAAATGCAGCTATCTGATTGGCTGTTGCCCGCTGTTCATGATAGAATGGTCAACAATGGACATGCTGTGATACAGCGACAATCGAAACAGCACTTCATTTATCAGACTACCTGGTGTAATGGGTATGAATTCAAGATTCAAGCCCTGTCCACTTACCCCCATTTTGATTGAAAAATGCTGACAAAAATTGTGTAAGTTTCACTCCATCGTACCGAGGTCACTGGCACTTCAAATATGTTGGGTGGATACATTTAAAATAATATATCCGCTCCGAGCGAATATGTTTCATATATTCGGCGGACCAAGCTAGCTCTAAGAAAAATACACGGCACCAAAACCCAAAGAAATGGAACTCATAGGAGTGTCATGGGGAATATCAGTTTGAAGTTTTGATTACGGAACAATGTGCTGGGACAGGAAAGAAGCCGTGCAATGTATCTTCAACAGCTGGGTCGTATTAGCATTTAACTTTCCAGCCAGGCCCTCAAATTATTGCAGAAATCTCAATTATAAAAATGTCATGCCGAGTTGCACACTTTGCTCTCACGCAAATGAACACTTAAGATTGAAAATCTGAACTTGGAAAATCAGCTTTTGAAAGGACCCTAGGCACTAATTAAGCGAAAACATATGCAGATGGAATTCCATTCCAAATTTGCTATTTTTAGTCATGGGTTGTTTGGTACCAGTCCTGTAGGTCTACGTTGACCACTCCGGGAGTATCACAGGCGCAGTTGCTAGGAAAGCCACAGCAGGAGGCATACATTGTGCCGTCTCCTGTCAGATATGGCAAAGAACGTGAATCTCACTGTGTTAGAAAGATCGACGTTTGTAAAAAAAAATCAAGGATATCATTGAACAATAGGGAAATAAAAAATAATAAAAAAAGACATGGGGGTAGAGATAATGGAAGTGTACAACAGCTGACACAGTGTGCATCAAAGAACAAACACACAACAATAGGATTCCTGCAGAAATCTAAAAAGTAAAGCCATAAATAACACTGCTGATTACAGAAGAGAGATAAACTGAAAAAAAAGGAGTTAAAAATGTGGACAATTTATCTCAAAAAAGTGTCTGCGCTGCGCCCCTCCCAATGCATGTCGGCATAAGGATGACCCAACAGAAGATCCTAATCATCATCATTGGGTTTACAGGTCTGTCCATGCAGGCAAGAAGCTGCCAGGACTCGGTGCACTCACGTGGTCTGTGCTTTTGATTCCCATGCTTGGTTAGGAGGTGTGTGGGGTAAATTGGGAAAGGGCATATTTGTTCCTTGGGAATTGAGAAAGAACATTTAAAAAACCCCTTCTGGTAACCCTGCCTAGTCATGCAAAAAGGCTGACGGCCAATTAATTGCCCATCCTCTTTGGTCTATTATATTTTTTTTTGGGGGGGGGGGGGGGGGCTTGCCATCAAAGTAGTAAGGGGACTATCAATATGGTAAAAATACACAAATTTTTTATTTCATATTTTTGTTGTACAAATGTAAGAATAATGCACCTGAATTAAACAAAGTTTCCCTGGGTTACAAGATTATTTTGTCTCCTTCTGATTCACATTGTTGACTCCAATTACATGTCACCATCAATGTCAGAAAGAGTCATAGCATATCGTGCCTTTGTGGTAATTTCCCTTCACTCCTTGGTCACATAAGCTAATAAGTCAAGCTGGGAGCGAGACTGTCGAGCCACCTCGGTTGCCGTGCAAGAGAGGCTCTGACCAAGTCAAGATGGGGGGCCAGACTGTCGGGTCACCTCTGCTGCCGTGCGAGAGGATCCTAACAAAGTTAAGCTGGGGCGAGACTGTTGGGTCACCTCTGTTGGCGTGTGAGAGGGGCCCTAAAAAAGTCAAGCTGGGGGCCAGACTGTCGGGCATCTTCCAACATCTTGTCCACTTCCTCTTCAGTGATTTTCTGTTGGGCCAAAGGTGTCCTGTAAGGCCTCTGTTTTATAGGTGAGTGCCCTGCTACCTCTGTTGCCGTGCAAGAGGGTCTCTAATCAAGTTAAGCCGGGGGCAAGACTGTCGGGCCACCTCTGTTGCCGTGCAAGAGGGGCTCTTACCAAATCAAACTGGAGGCCAGATTCTCACAATGAGGTGGTAAAACATGTAAAAAGTATTCTATTGTTGTAATTCATGTTTTGTCTTTTACTTTATACTGGGTATTTGTGGGGATCGAATAAAAAAATGCGCGTGTCATATTGGACCCTGTATTGTTTTTAAAAACGTGAAAATCTGAAAACATACATTCCCTGAAATACAGAGGTAAAGACGTCGTCTGCAAACATAACATTCATGTGCAATTGTTTTAAACTAGATGGCAAATGATTAGCTTGCAAAAAAAAAAAAAACGCTCATAAAATGACCGTTGAAGGCTTAAAAAGTTGGCATGAAATGACTCTTCTGAAACACTGTCATTGATGACGTACATTGATCTTCGTATGTATAGTTCCTCAATTACAGGGATAAATAGAATATCATTGTCGTAACATTCGATATGTCCCATAAGTTCCCCGTGAGTGTTTAATGGGGAGGCCGCATAATGGAATTCTATGATATGCTTATTGTCGTTGATATTGTTATACATAAAAAGGAAAATACATTTTAATTCACACGAAAGCTTTTGCGTTTTTAATCCAAATCGCCCCTTTCGCACTTCTGAAATGTAATTGGATCAAACCAGGTTTTGACGCCATCGTTGTCTAAAGTGTCCAAATCATTGTTCATCTTCGTCATATGAAAGGTGAGTTGAAATATAATATATTGAAGACAACTTCCCTGACAAGATTCTATTATCATTTTGACAGCTGAGACATTTAAGTTTCAAACAGCTGCTACAGCTGAAATTCTTCCCCCGAAGTGGTTGTCCGGATACCCCTCTGTCAACTGATGAAAAGGAACTGGTCTTATTCGTTTCCTGCAGGCAACTCAGACATTCCTTGAAATGAGGGAATATGGGGTGATTGTTAATAGTTATATACATAGCTAAATCCTTTATTTAATCTAGGTAGCATGTATTAGCTACATTGCAAGTTTCTATCATGGCCTAGCCAGAAGGAATATACACATATATATAAGATGGTAGGAACAGCATACAATAAAGGAATTATATATAAAATAGACATATAGTCATGTCATATATAACACATATTGAATAGAATCACAAGCAAAGAAAATCCCATAGTAGCATGGATGTTTATGTTTGTACGTCTGTCTGTATATATGAGAACGTAGCATTCGTGCCAGTACAGGAACGTGCATGCATTTAGATAAAGTTCACAGGTATTGTTTAGGTTGGAGGCGAAGGACAGGAAACTAAGAACCAATATCTGCCATGCAGAGTTAAAGGACATCATCGAGTTCATGTGAATTCCATAACAGTGCGTTTTCACGCTAAACACACAATATGCTTTTGCCGGTCATCTTGACCGATGAAATGTGAACAATAATGGTATATATATATATATATATATATATATATATATATATATATATATATATATATATATATATATATATATATATATATATATATATATATATATATATATATATATATATACCATACCTGAATAAGACCAGGGACTTTTTGAGTAATTTTTATACCATGAGCATTTTATTTGATGAATGATGGCACCAAAATTGATTTCACATGATTTACATTCAATTGCGGTTATTCCATCTAATAAAATGATAGTACAATTCATTCTATGATATGTAACATTTTATGTGTAATCAGCGCTGCAAAGCATATCAACAATCTTTGGGCCGTTATCATGTGATATTCTACGTTGTTCCCAATCCAGGCTACACTCTGCTGTTTCGTAGTTTGATTCGAATGCAGCTTTTTCGTATTTTCTTTAAACTCCTTATATTAAGGACCAGTCAAAAGGTTGGACTACTGATTTGTTACTCCATAAAGATACTCTTCTTGTGGGTGTCAGAGAATATGCTCACTCAAAATGTTTGTCCCTCAATTAGACACCTAAACAAAATAAAATACCGGCTGTAAACATTTTTTCGAATCGTGGCGCAAAGTTACAATGGATAATTTTTCAAAAATGTTATTAGATGTATATTTTCAATAAAAACAGGAATCGGAATTTACAAAAAACCAGGCCAGACTGTCCACATCAATCAAATGTTTTCTTTAGCCGCTCTAAGGAAAGCTGTCGCTTCCGTCTCATCCTTCAAGAAAAGAACACATTTTGCTATATGCCGAAGAATACTCACCACATGTGCGCAGGCAACTTTTCTTTTCGGGAAACGTTTGATGCCCAGAAAGATGTTATATCTCTGATACTTTTTAACTGGCACTTGGCCTTTGTGAGGGCAAGCACAGTTTACACACCATCTGGCATCTATGGCATTATTCTGGCGAAACATTTAATGGGACTTAAGAAGACAGGTCAAATCACCGTCAACCGATCACATTTTAAATTGCCAGCGCGGTGATGTCATAAAGGGACAGACAATCTTTTCATGTTTACCAAGGTTACAGCTTAATTTCCATCTCCGTGATATTCATTTCACATCATTATCACAGAATGTTGCCTCGTAACCCAGTTTTTTGAAGACTGCATGTTTCACTTGAATGAACATGGGCCTTTACCGTGGCTGTATATCTGTGCTTAGCTCCGATGTACCCTGCAACTTTGTCATCACCGTCTATTGTGAACATCTCTTCCTCTCCTATTCTGGTAAAACATATGTGGCCATTGTGCTCTTTTTCATTGGCAGCATGGAGATATTTTTTCTTCGAGTGAAGTTTTAAAATCTGTTGCATCGGTGCTCATAATGGCCAGAATATATGAGCAAGGTGCACAGAGTCCCCTTGGCGTCGTTACTGTTTGCTGGTTTGCCCGACAGCTTCCTGCGTCCCGTCGCATACCCAAGAGACGACCCAAGCCCATCAAACCCTTGCTCAGACACCAAATGTTAACTTCAGTGTTTTATATCATGGCATGTTTTGCTATATTTTACGGTGCTTTATTATTCATCACACAGTGATATATAACTCATAATGTATACACGCATACAACACACATATATATATCACATGTACATTCACAATAACATGACGTTTGTAGTGATGATTCTTTAGAAGCGTCTATGTACTCGGTGGCTGGGCTTAATCAAACTGCGAGAAGATTTAGTATCACCTTGATTTAACACTAATCAAAATTGACCATTGACCCTGACTATTTGAACGCTTTCTCTACATGTCTGTCCATATATTATCTACTTCTACAGGATATTCCTTATAATCGCTTTTAGCCACGATGCCTTTTTATTTGCACTTAATGAAGTCGAGGTGGATATAGATGTCCACTTTTACCTAGTTAAGCGCAAGTATCCTGGTGTATATGCTATTTTGAAGTCACATTCTGCTCAGCAAACTTGGTGCACCCTTGATCAACATTCATATCCATGCGTGCTATTACAAAAAGTAACAACTTCTCGAAGAACAAAAGACAAAAATCTAAAAGATAATTTTATTCATTGATCGCAACCAAAAGTTTGAACATGCATTCAAACATTAAAACATAAAACCAGTGGAGAATGTCTCGATGGGTACCAATGCGGTTTCTGTTAAGGGATCAGATGGTTCAATCTACTTGTAGGAAGATGCATTTCCCTATTTTTTTTAGTCATGGTATATCTTCTAATGTGTAAGGTCTCGAGTTGGCAAACTTCGAGGACGCTATTTTAGTCAAGGTTGGGGAATACATGTTTTACTGTTATGAGCCCCTTTATGAATTGACTCCTGCATATCTGACTGCTCCTTTGTAAGGCATAAGTGCCACACGGAACATGCATAGTCTAAAACTGGTCTCATTGTAATTACAAAAAAAAGCTATTAAGGTCGTGTTCTCTCATTGAAGCTTTGGGGAGGAATTTAAGTAGATATAAGTGGATATTTACTTTGCCATATATGAAGTTGATATGGTTGTCACATCGTAAATCACATCTGATGCGTACACCAAGGAGTTTTCCAGAGCTAACTCTTTCAACTGCAACACCGTTTTATAGAGATTTCTCTATTCAAAACAAAACAATAGCTCTTTGACTTCCCAGCGTTAAATTACTTTTTGCTTGATTTAGACTACCTCCTGGTTTCACTGCCAGCTTCTTGAAGGTAGCTTGAGGGTTTTGATACCTGACATATAGTCCAGAATGAGCTGTCATCTACGAATTGAAAATCATGAACACAGGTGTTTAAGTCATTTTCCTTCACCACAAACATTCTAAGTCCAGACCCTGTGACATGCAGGACACCTGCTTCCATGTACGCCCAAGATGACACCTCTGAGGCAATGTACTCTAATTGTTTTCTATCAGCGAGTAATGCATGGCACCGCTCAACAATTAATCTAGGGCATTAATGTTTTGCAACTTGGCTAGTAGAATTGTATGATCTGTATGATCAAATGCCTCAGAAAGGTCCAGTAACAGTGCACGAGCGCATGACCCAGGTTTATCACAAGCCTTACTCATACACATGGATACAACAAACTGATGCCTCGCGATTATTAGCTTATTTATAAAGCCCTTGCATGAGGGGGTAGTACAAATGGACAATTATAGAGGTATATGTATCGCATATATAGTGCATAAATTATTTTCTTAAGTAATAGAGAAACAAGTCATGTGTTTTTTCGAGGAAAATGAGTGAACTTGATGGCCCATACCAGAAAGGACGCAGAGTTGAGAACCATATATTTACTCTGAAAAGAATCGGCAGCCTGAAAAAGGCAGACAGTAAAAAGATTGCCTGGAGTTCAGGACAAGGCTTGTAGAGGAATCTATTTGAAAAAAGTAAGCAATAAAGTAGTTTTTGGTCAAACTGAAACATCCTGGTTCAACTCAGGTAATTGGTAAAACAAGGCTGCATCCTTTCGCTAACATTCTTTACTCTTGTTGTGTCCGATTTAATTGGCATGTTGAATGATGGTACGTACGGTGTACAGTGCGTTAATCAATTAATTCCAGCATTGCTCTATGCCTATGACACTGTACCTTTAGCAGAGAGTGAGACCCAGCTGTCGCAGATATTGTCCATCACTCATGATTTTACTTCCAAATGGGTCTTAAAGTACAACTCATCTAAGTCAAAAGTATGAATTATAGAAAAACGTGTGGCTCCCTGAAAAGAATGGATATATACGGTTATTTAACGATTAAAGAAGCACACACTCATAAATATCTCGGTGTGTTGTTTTCCAGATTTTGACTGACTCAGCTCACATTCAGCAGGATTTGAGTCAGAAAGCCAGTAAACTAAGAAGGAATATCAGCACCATCTTGGCTAAGTACGAAGACATTAACAGAGTGTCCTTTGAAAACACCATTTACATTATGGAATCTGGTTGTCTTTTCTGCATGGTTGTGGAGTTAGGCTTGAAGCTGTAACCACCAGTAAAAGACAAATGCGCACATTTCAGTGTAATACTGCAAGAACAGTTTAATGTGAAAGCTACTTTGCTGATATTGCCACCATTGGAGATTCAGGGTGACAGCCCTTGTTGTTACCAGCAGACATGTGTAGAATTAAATACTATCATTATATCAACACAAATTTGGCGACCAAAGAGTTTGTTAACTTGTTGTGAACAAAATGTTTTCATGATTTGAACAGGGTCGCATTTTTTATTGAAACCATACTGGAAAGAAATACAAGTAAGTCTCTGTTATGTTGTCATGGATGGGGGGACAGGCAATGGTTGGCTGCAGAAGTTCTATACTTTAAATAATGAGGCATCTAACCTGGATTTTTTGCATAAGATTGAAAGTATGGATACCTTTAAAAGGTACACAGACTTGAGGACCAAATTCAAAATGGAAAACTATAAATGGATGTAAAGGATTTTTTGCAGTGCTCAATACAGGGTTAGAGCACGTACCTTGACCTCAGATATTATCATGGACAAGAAATGTTGGGGAGGCATTGATAGCATTTACAGCCTGTGTAGCTCAGGGGAAGAAATTTCACGTCTTCTTGACCTGTCTAAAATATGGCGATCTAAGGTACCCTTATATTTCATTTACATAGAATGCTTATGGGTACCTTGCTAATCTGGCAACATTTTATGGCCTCTTCCCTGTTAATAAAACTAGGCTATCTGATTGGCGATAGTGTATGTAGAAAATATATTTTAGTTGTCCGATGTGGTGTGGAACCAGCTATTCAAGCATGTAATCCCATGATGACTCATTCTGTGGATTTTGTTCAGGGTAACCCATATCCATGTATATATCTGCATAGTTAATGTGACATAATATTGTGAATACACTTCAATATGTATCACGATTTTGTCGTAAATGTAGGATAAGGGATTTTATTGGGCACCATGAGGATGGCTCCACAAGCTACAATGTAATAATTCAACAAGTCAATACGTCAAAATATAAAGTATTCTCATTATGGAGAATGACAATTTTAGCTTCACCCACAAAACGTTTTCTAGTGGTTAGTCACGTGCAACTCATGTCAGGTTACACAACAATGTCTATGCACTATATATATATATATATATATATATATATATATATATATATATATATATATATATATATATATATATATATATATACCAAGAAATGTTGAATGAAGCATTCTTGTGATTTCTGATGATCAAGCCTGTGATTGTCTAGTCGTGTTCACTGATGGCGATGAATTATTTGAACAAGAATCTTTTGATGCAAATCATTCTTGGCCAGTCACAGGCTGTTAGGGTTAAGTGGGGAACTTTAAAATGGCGAGCTTGCCAGGATGATGTATCACTGACAACGACCAGAGCTGATGATGGCACAGCATTTATGTATATGATGTGACTGCTGGTTCAACATTTCCATAGAATTTTTACAAAACTTTTGAGTTAATCACCCAGGGACCATCTACATTTATGACTTGGAATGTGGGCAATGTTTTTTTCATACTGCTCAAGGGAACACCTTTCTATAATCTGCCTATTTATATGAATTAATGACAGGGCACTTGTTTTGGGCCAGGCATGGTGGATCCAGATGTTATGCAGTAAGAAGATATTCAGAGAAGACAAAATGGACTGGGGTGCCCCTAGGTGGCTGACAGACTTTTATTTATTGTGAACAGTGTACAGTGATTAAAAATGGAGACTCTGTTGGACTGTTCAATGATTTTAGGCTGCCTGTACACTGTTTCCATGAGGATCAGCGACAAATATGGCAGCTCCAGCACAGAAAAAATCAGTTACATACATTAAGCTCTAGTCTCTCTCCCTGTGATTGTGAACTCTCAACTAGTTAATTACCTACACAAAGTAGACCTCTTAGATGGCCATGCAACAACCACCAACCCAGCTGTCATTATTCAGTTGGTTACTTGCACTTCGACATGGCTTCTTCACTGGGAAATTCAGCAATATTGCAATGCCCAAGCACAAAATTCCAACCAAGTTCCCTGGAACAGATTAAAAGCTCACATCGAGTGTGCATTCTTCTAAGCCAATGAGGAAGAGAATCTGCAAGTTATTGTGGAAAATTTGGTGCAACGGTAAGGTGAGGCATTTGCATCTTAAAATCATCAGTTCCAAGAGGCAAACCAGAGAGCTTATTCTCTTATGGGCAGTGTCCCTTATCATGCACCGATAGGCCAATGCCCTTATTGTACCTTTTTGGCAAAGGGGCACATAATTAATGAATGTATGGACCAAATGCTGAAAAATGGTGTGATTTACTTAAGTAGCTCACCTTGGGCCTTCCTTAGAACAGCAAGGTGTCTTTGAAGAATTGAAACATCTTTTAATGTCCTCAGAAGTCATAATTTATCCTTGGACAGAGAAGCCATATAAATTTTACACAGATGCATCTGACCCTTGGGTGGTATATTGATACAGGAGGACAGCTCCCGCCTGGAACAGTTTGTGCAATATATATCACACCTACCCTTGTATGGGGCAGTATTTATGGTCCTAACTGACCATAACCCCTTGAAATCCTTGTTTACTAAGACACCCAAATTCAGTGGAGGGGTCATTGTTAGCTGAGTTTGGAGCAAAGATCCAGTATCTATGCAATATCCAGACTGTGCAGGCTGGTCTCATGTCCTGCCTACTATACCACCATCTCAGCTTGTTGATGTGATACATTCCACAGAGAGGGTCGATTTTGAGGCTGTATGTGGTTAGAGAATGCTGGGTGGGCTTCCCATGGATAGGGTGGCTTCAAGTCATTGATAGGGTGGCTTAAATATTTGAAGACTTACCTTCGGGCCCATAATCCCGCCTAACAGAATTCATCCGTGTGGTGGAGCAAGAGGGGATTCTGATTTCTTTGGACAGATTGGACATACTCCTTGGGCTTGGCAACTGATGATAGTGTGGAGAATGTCATGATGCAATTCAAAGAGCACGTCATTATCAACTTAAGGTGGTTGCTCAAGTTGATAAACTTACCACCATTCTAAATCACACTCCAGATGTGGTAGAATGGAATCATCATCAAATGTCACAGGTGACATCATTTATTCCAGATTGACTTATTCCAAAACTAAACAAAGTTGTAAATAAACTCAATTATACCTCTGTCTGCATATCTAGGCTGGAAAGAGGGTTGTGGTTTATGTGGGTGGTTAGCACCCTGGAACAAGTAAATGCATCTTTCATAATGGCATTTTGTACTTATGCACAACAAAAAGCCTCTTTGGAAATGGGGAGACTCACAGAGGACATTATCTGTTTTTAACGGTTTTCTGACATTTTAAAGTGAGCAACAACAACCACCTAACCTATCGATCCAATTCAGTGGTATTACCAACACTACCCAGTTTACCCAGTCTGGGGTAAGGATGCTTCGATTTATCTTGTTAAAGTACTTTTAATCCATGGTCAGCATTATAATCGTTGTACTCTAGTCGCATGGCCTGTTCCCTACCCATCTGGGAGGTACACCATTTAGATCATGGTAGATCATCATGATGTTGGCATAAACACCATTAAAAGTGACATTTTTCGCCCTGTTGCTTGTATGGAGTGGAAACCAATTGTATTCTAAACTGGGCCACTGTTTGATGGACCACGATCGTCCTGTGCTCAGACTTTGATTTCTGGCAAGGTTAAACAAAGTAAAACTTGTGAGGTTCAGTTATGAAAGAGAAACAATGTAATTCAAGTCACTGGAATTAGTTATGGGGAGTATGTCGAAGTAACTGGGGGAATTTTTTTTAAACAATGTGTCATGGTCAACCTAGGGTTCAGCAAGTAGTAACTGCTTGAACATATTTGGTAACTGTAACCCCTGATTGTGCAGTTATGGGGGATGGAATTACACTAACAGGACTTGTAGAACACGCCGGGCTTGTTTCTGTAAAAGAAATACAGGTAATGGCTACTACTAAACTCAATATACCTAACTAAGTTACACGCGGCCAAACTATTTTCCTCTTAGATAACCCACAGTCTGATCGAGGGAACCCTGTAGCTTCTTTGGATTTTGAACTTCTTCCCTTGTCAATTCCCCTTACCTTTGATTGGAAACATCATGGAAGTCAATGGTCTTTTGGTTTGATATTTCCAAGTGTCCTCATAATGTCATTGTTGGGAGTTGCAGAGTTAATATTGTGGCATATAATAAGCACCATTATTTGCCTGTTTGGGGCCAACACTGGAAATCAGTGACAACAGAGGAGTACGCAGGTTCCTGAAAATACATCCTTGCCATTGCAATCCATTAATTTGGAAACACACAGGCAGATAATAAAACTCAACCCCATGGCAACTTTCCTGCTGACCAAGGTCAGTGCCTACCTCCTCACCACTACCACTGTTTCATTTTACAGGCATGAACCCTAAACAGTACGTCATCAGTGCAGGAAGTTCAGGAGGGTGTATTTGCTACACCACCTCCTTACCATTGTTTTGTTAATTCAGGGGACGCCAATCTTTGGTAATGGTAATGCCATTTTCAGGAACATATGTGTACCTGATCCCTCTTTTACATTGCTGTACTGACTTTAAGATTTATAAAATAATAACTTAGTTATTAACATGGTGTTATCATTGCAGTTGTTTTGTTAATCAAATGTTTTTGGTTTACCCATTCAAGAGTGATTGGTAACTGTTCTAGGAGTTGGTATTTTAACTATATAGGTTACGTTGTTGTACATGTTATATTACATATATTGTTGCCAACTATTTGATGCCACTTGCTGTTTTGTTATTCTGTCTCTTTTGTCAATTTATGTCTTTTGAACACTGTTGAGTGTATTGTGAAACCCTCATAGTGATCCCAGGACACGGTTCTATATGGCTGTTGACAAATTAAGATATTTCAATTGTATGTTGTCTGTAGTGTAACTGACTAGAAAAACAGCATTGTTGACACAAACCTATCAAGGCACCATTATATATGACACAAACTTAATTAGATACCTTTGTATACCATAATATTCATTATACTTGTAAATGAAAGATTTGGTGCTGAACGACCAAACCCAGAAATGGGCCATGTTCTGAAACCTCTGACACCTTGTAACATAAAAAGCATTATAGTTTGTATGTTCTGTCAAAATATACTGGCGAGCTTGAGGTATCAAAACTGAATTTGGGGGGACGAATGTAAAGAATGTAAAGTCATAAAGGATATTTTTGCGTGCTATCCTAACGTCACGAATTAATCATGTAACCTTCTGTGTGTGAGGTTTTTGGGACTCGCCAATCATTGTGGAAGCTCTAACCACTTGATTTTCCATATTGCCACCTGACTAATTTAACTGTGTCAGTGTGTGTAATCCCAGGTGCCAAGTACAATAGTGAGATAGCCTAGACATCGGTATTTATTGTCATGAAATCTGTGATATACAGTTTTAGAATCAAATAATACGAATATGAACCAGGTTGATGGGACAGCAATGATATTTCCAGTAATACTCTTGATTATTTAAGCCTGTCCAATATTCGTGATATAAAGCAATCAATACTTACATCTGAGTTTCATTTATCCATAATCAGAATACTCCAAAAGTTCACTTGTGAGCGGTTTAGATTCAACCATGGTTGTGCACAATGTATATCCTTGTGTTCTTTGATTTGCAGAATGTCATTATACTGTTTCATTACACAGGAAGGTTTGTTCCAAAACAAGCCAGTTGTAAATACTCCCGTTGTTGTAATGTCCAGTGTTGCTCACACAGAGCCAAGTGCATGAATCTATTGCTACTTGAGGCTGAGAGGTCAAAGTCATACTGCAGATTGCTGGCCAAATAACGAGGCATGCTTGCCAGAGAAGCAGGAGGTGATATTGTCCAAGTGTCACTTTTGTGTCATAAATGTAATGTCGAAGTATCAGATTTTGTCGTAAATGTAGGATTAATGATTTTATAGGCTCCCTGAGGGTGGCTCCACAAGGTACAATATATTAATAATTCAATAAGTAAATACGTCAAAATATAAAGTATCATATTTGTCGAGAATGATAATTATAGCTTCAGCCACGAAACGGTTTCAAGTGCCAAATCACATGTGACTCATGGGAGGGTTAAATAACAATATACGCACTATATATATATATATATATATATACATACATATATATACATATATATACATATATATATATATATATATATATATATATATATATATATATATATATATATATATATATGTATATATAAGGTAAATGTTGCATGAAGCATTCTTCTGCTTTCTGATGGTCAAACCTGCAACTGTCTTGTCGTGTTGTCGATTGATAGTGATAAGTAAATGAACAAGAATCTTTTGACGCAAGTCATTCACGCCCAGCCACAAGCCGGCAGGGTAAAGTGGTAAACTTTACAACGTGTATATTTCCTGACAAAGCATCGATAGGAGACATAGCGAGTGTGTGTCTATTAGAAAGAAAGAAAGAGATAGAGAGAGAGGGAGAGAGAGAGAGGGAAAGAGAGCATAGAACAGATGAAAGTTGGAACCAAACCGTGAGTTTGTTTAACGTTTGCATTAATTCAGGTAAAAAGTTTGTTTAATGTTAGATGGTATCAGTTTCTAAAATTTGCCCCCTTTGCTATTTGCAAAAGTCTCGATCGTAAATGGTGGTGTTGTAGTCATTACATATATGGTACCCACTTCCATCCGCAATTTACTGTAAGAACAACCATTAGCTTTCTGTTATTAGGTCTTTAAAGGTATTTAACTGGCGGTCAACATTTCACAAGAAGCATCAATAAACATAATATCGAAGAAAGCAAAACAACTAAAAGACTAAAATTGCGTACGTTGAAAAGAATTTATGATCTATGTAACCGGCAAAGCCGTGAAATTGAAATAAACAACAATCAAAATTGACTGTGTAAATGAGTTTAATTAATCCGGCATACAAATTGTTCAACATTGAAATTGGAATAGTCATATTGATAAATTTTCACCCAAGCTGTGTAAGAAATTAGGTATTATGAATGAACTAAAAGACTACATACGGCAGAATATCCCGCTTACAGCCTATAACTCATTAATACTCCCTTACTTCAATTTTGGGGTTCTTCTTTGAGGTTATAAAAGTACTTAAACTGTATCGCTCGAACAAAAAGTCCATAAGAATAACAAGCTTCATTGAGCTTAATGCACGCACAAAACCGTTTTTAAAACTTAAGATTTACTGAAAAAATTATAACGCTACGCTTATGTTTGTTCCACTCCTTAGCTTTGAGTTCCTAGTGGCAGCCTCCTGTTAATACCAAAACTAATTTCTGATATCTCGTGTTTTATCATCATCATCATCATCATCATCATCATCATCATCATCATCATCATCATCATCATCATCATCATCATCATCATCATCATCATCATCATCATCATCATCATCATCATCATCATCATCATCATCATCATCAACGCATCAATTCTTAAAAGAACTTAGTACCTCCTGGGTACTAATTATTACTCCGCCTGCAAGGTCATTTAAATTCTGTTCTTGTCCTATATTTTGTATTCGATTATACATAGATTATTTTGTACGTAAGATGCCCTTCCGATAGCGGCCGTAAAGGCCTTAATATGGATGGCTTGGCCATTGGTCATTGTAGTTTACTCATTTGCCCGTAATTTTTGTACCGTATATGCATTCTCTTATTTTGTTCTTATATAACATTGTATTGATCGGGCAAATAAACAAGACATGAGGCTTTCTGTGAGTGTGTCAGAGGCACTTTAAGCATATTCTCATGTAAAGTGCCTTGATAAAAAAGACAGACAAGTACAACATACACATGTTTTTTTTGCCGTTTTATGGCACGAAATAAACGCTATTCCCATAAACAGTCATAGTTTGCTTCTTTATTACTTACTGTGTGTATATCTGAGAAAATGGAAAAGAGAAAAGACAAATTGTTTTCATTATATTCATTTTCTTCCATGCTGAGACATCGCATTATAAGTATCATTGTAAATATTCCATTATGGTCAATATTTTCATTTTTTTAAACCAGGCACTACAAATTATATTAAAGAGAAAGTAGAAAAACATGTAAATATGGTAAAATGAAGACAAATGTTATGAAGTCTGTTGCTATCTTTGGCAAGCGTGATGACACTAGCCACCCTGTACATCGATGATTTGCTAGAGATGTAATGCCTCAATTCTGTCCACCGTTCATGGTATTAATCTTCTGGGGTGGAGCCACTTAATTAACTGATAATCTCATTTGGATTAAGCCCAGGATTTTCTTACTATACGATTGCCCTTCCTCCTGTGACGCACCAGCGTATTATCGTTTCCCTGCCAAATCAGTCACAATCGGCAGACAATAAAATCTCGCCTGCTTCTTTTATTTTCTGTTGTTATCTATCTATCTATCTATCTATCTATCTATCTATCTATCTATCTATCTATCTATCTATCTATCTATCTATCTATCTATCTATCTATCTATCTATCTATCTATCTATCTATCTATCTATCTATCTATCTATCTATCTATCTATCTATCTATCTATCGATTTGAATTGAATTTCCCCATCAATTAACAAAGTTTTCAGTGGAAGCTACGAATTAGATTTAGCGATCAATATATCATAAACTGGCTTTTTAGCGTTCTTTTGTATTAGTAAGATGCTTTTGCTTGTTTTAGAGAAATATGTTGACGTTAAAATAATGTCAGATCGAAAGCCTTTATGACTTCGGCAAAAATTCTTTATATTCATCGTATTACCATTCATGGATATGATTCCCTTCTGCCTCTCTTCAGAATACAGTATGTTGTTACTTTGCACGTTTATAATTTTGAACATGAGACTACGGTATTCTATGACAACACAAATAAAAATAGTTCATTTGCTTGGACTTTGAGATTGCGGTGTCTTGGTGACTCTCCCGTTTGACATATTGTATTGTAGGTACATCCTATCTGTGTAGACCGCCTGACATATCTGACAGTTGGTTCCTCCTGTCCGTGTCAAAAGACCGCTTCACATATCTTACTGTAAGTTTGCCATATCTGTGTAGACCGCCCGCCATATCTTAAGGGTATGTTCCTCTTGTCTGTGTACATAGAGCGCCCTACATATTTTAACTGTAGGTTTGTCCTGGCTGTGTTTATAGAGCGTCCGGCATATCTTAACTGTAGGTTTCTCCTGTCAGTGCATATGGAGCGCCCGGTATATCTTGACAAAGGTTTCTCCTATCTGTTTATCGTGACTGCTCGACATATCTGACCACAGGTTCCTCATTTCTTACCGTGAGTTCGACCTGTTTGTGCGACCGACCGACGTATCTTAACTGTACATTCCTGCTGTCTGTTCATATATGTCAATATTTTACAGAGGAACGTGTGCATATATGGACAATAGTACTTTTATGTATACAAGTTAGACAGGGACAAGTTAACTTATGGAGAGTAAAGAGTTCGGACTGTGGAATAGGGTAATGACTACCAGGAAGTGGTTTTGAACTAAAAGACACAAATACAATAGACAGTTCCTCCTGTCTGCGTACATAGACCGCCCAACATATCTCACTGTAGGTTCCTCCTGTCTGTGTATATAAACCGCCAAACATATCTCATTGTAGGTTCCACTTGTTTGCATATATAGACAGTCCAAAATGTTTCACTGTATATTCCTCTTGTCTATGCATATATACAGCCCGACATATGTTAACGGTAGGTTCCTGTGGTCTTTGTACACGGGCAGCCCTACACATGTCATTGTAGGTCCCTACTATCTGTGTACACAGGCCGCCCAACATAACTCACTGTAGTTTCTTCTTGTCTGTGTTTATAGATAACCTGATTTATCTTAACTGTAGATTCCTCTAGTCTGTGTATTTATACCGCCCAACATATGTAACTGTAGATTCCTCTTGTCTATGTATATAGACTACCCATCACATCTAATACTACTCTGTATTAAAGATGAACGGACATATCGTTAAATACTACGAAGGACAGGATTATGTCAATTGTACTATGTGTCCTTCAGCTTTGTAGACTTTCGCCCTAATTCTGATTTGTCTCAAAATAACACGGGGGACATGGAATATGAAAATAAATGCATATGTTGACGTCGCTTTTAACCTGAAAAGCAAGCTGTAAAGAACAGGAGTGATGTCATGTACGTAAGGCTGCAGCCTCCACATAGGAACCCTCTTACTGCAGGCTTCAAGTTGTTTTTTTAGTATTTTGTTTGTTTGTTTATTTGCTTGGTTTTCTTTCTTTTTTTTTCTTTCTTTTGTTTTTGGTCGGGTATTATCATTCTAACTAACTTTGACGCACCCACATCCATCAATGTCTGAGTCGGCTAGTTTTTTCTTCACAACTTTGTTTATCATACTCAAGACACAATTGCATGTGTTATCACTCAATGTACGGTCAGCATAGTCTATCCTTGGCAACCTGCCCACAGTCTTTCTACTATAACAGGGATCTAGATACACTGTACCTTTAGATGTGTTATAATAAGATGTAAGAAAAACTGCCAATCTTGGGTAACGTAATTAATATACATATATATATTGCAATGTGATGTATTTCTGTTGTGTTACAGAACATTAATACATGCTATGACAATACACAAATTGTGTGGTAATGACTGACAGTTGATGAGGGGTGGAAGATACCGGCATACGCATCAGCGCATTGTATATGAAATGTACGATAGGTTTGGGGGTTTTTTTTGGGGGGGGGTACTTTTTTTAAGGGGGGGGGTGGGGTGTTTTGCGTCTGGGCAATTTGGAAGATAGCTTTGACCTTTAAATGCTTCTGAAATTAGATGTAAGGCTCGTCACTAAGTGTATTTAGAAAGATTGGGTCTGGGTTAAATCGGCTATTGAACATACTACTGACCATCACGTGTTAATGGCGAGCTGACATACAGACTAATCATTGCTGGGTCAGTGGTCAATATTATGTTTAATCAACTACGGATATGTACATATGTCATGTTTCAAGGCACTTGGTAATTAGCTATCGTGTCTACCTGCTCATCTTCGTTTTTAACACTCAGCTTTAGAAGAATGCAACGTCATTCTCGGCTTCGCTAGATAGGTTAATCTTTCATTGCTTAGATTCATACCATGGGGATATCTCTTTCGATCACCTTTTAGGTATCACGACCTAGTCTTTGCAGATAAAAGCTCCAGGCTATGTCGTAGTTACTTTGATTTAACCATACTTTATTGAACATTATAGTAAATGTCATAACAATAATAATAATTGATTACAATTGGGAAAGGGGAAAGGCCTTATGTAAATCTCTCTTGCTGGACAAATGAACATGACAATACCAGACACACGGATACATGCCAAAGACGACTGACACCTAGACGAGGCTCACAGCGGGGCAAAACGTTTACCACTACAGTGGTGAATTAGACCAACCATAGAGTTTAAATAAGAATACATACAAACAAAAGTTGCGAGGTGACTTGACTTGAACAACCCTAACCGGAAAGCAAAACTTGGTGGCCTACTGTAAAGTATTTTTAAAATCGGGATCAGTCCACATCCATGTCTCCCTCCGCCATGATAGTAAACATATTTTGTGAAAGCTTGTCCAAAGCTGAAATTTTTAACTCTTACTTCCTGCAACAGTGCAATTTTTATGCAATCTAAGCTTCTCTGCCAGTAAATACGGATCCCTCGACTTATTGACTGTCTGATTATAACAGAAAGTGAAGTGCTTGCAACATTACTGTGTCTGGATGTAACTAATGGGCCCCGCCCTGCTAGTGTAAGTGGCATGCATCTGGAAGAAGCAACACCTACCATTTCTTCTTCACTTCCTAGATTATTTACACTCTCGTTGGACAAAAGTAAATTTCCTTCCGCCTGGAAAAGGACTAATCTTACACCACCACATAAAAAGGCCCCGAAGATTCATGCAATCATTATAGATTGTATTATTACTTAGATGCATTGGTACAGTTTGGAAAAAATAGGTTATAAACACGTTTTCAACCTATTCCGGGGAAATATAGTTATTTCTGCTCACCAATCCGGTTGTATACCAGGCGATTCAACTATAAATCAGTCACTTCTTCTCTACCACGCACTATGTCTGGCTCTAGTTACTTTACATATCAAAAGTGAACAACGGACACATTGTCACCTAAATTGTTTACCGTAAACAAGTCACTTAGTTTTCGTGGTGTGCCATTCGGTCATTTTAATTTCAGAGTAAGCGATTTATTTTGCTTGTTTATTTATTCATTTGCTTACATGTTTGTTTGCTTGTTTGTTTGGTTGCTTTATCTATCTATCTATCTATCTATCTATCTATCTATCTATCTATCTATCTATCTATCTATCTATCTATATATCTATCTATCTATCTATCTATCTATCTATCTATCTATCTATCTATCTATTGATGGTCAGGTTGATGAATCCCTAGCTACAGTAGAAGCCTTTAAGAAATCAGGGGGCGGTGCCACTCGCTGATCTCAATAACATGGAGATCGATGGAGCAGGGAATTCAGCATTTTGCATCTTTTAGAAACTTAGTGGGGCATCTGGGGCTCAGTATAGTGCGGCTCATTCCTTCCAATGCGCATGTTGAAACACCCTGAAAAGATGAGCCGCAGTCGTTTCTCTGCACACCGTTATGAAGCATTTAGGCTAGGCTTTCCCTGCTGTACACACGAAGTTCAACCTCATCAAATAAGGTGAATGTGTAAATCTTGCGGCGGATTTGCCGCCGAAATTTATATTTTTGAGCATGCGTAGTGCTCTCCGATTTAAACGTGCATGACACAAAGCCTTATTGTCCGTCGACTTAAATCCACCGGATGTGCAAGTCTGGGAATGAAGACATTAGTCCCGCTAGTGCGAGTAACTGCAAGAAAAGGACTCTATGGTATATATATATATATATATATATATATATATATATATATATATATATATATATATATATATATATATATATATATATATATATATATATACATATATATATACATATATATATGCATATATATATCTGTATCTCTCTCTCTCTCTCTCTCTCTCTCTATATATATATATATATATATATATAAACATATATGGTCACTGCTACCTTTGAATATTTAAAAAGACTGGCTTTAATAGTCATACGATAGACTGTCAACCTATTTTCTCCAAACAATTAAAGAAGGACAAAGTGAGACCGCCTACTGAATCTGCAATATTTTAGGACGTCATTATATATGACGCGCCGACCTGTTTGGTGTGCTGTAAACAGGATGAACGGGTAACAATGTTTCAGACATAGGCCTACTTGATTGAGAAATTTGTGACGGTTGATTTTAGTTTCCTTCAAAGAATTTCGGATTTGATGCTGGCAAAATTGAATATCGCTTATGCCCGTGAAAATTCTCATCAGAGCCCGAAAATGGCCTCCATACAGAAATTAACCAACGTGGATATGTGGTAAATGAAACTTCATGAAGACTTTTTATGACTGAAGTAAAGTGTGCAATGATGAGAAATCTTTTCACAAAGATCTTCACATGGAATTCATAGCCGGGCACAGCTCAACTGGCAGAAAGAAGACATAAGACTTATAGCCTGTCTGACTGACCCAAAACCAAGCATGAAGAAGTCATGATCTCAAAATTGGACGGTGAATCAACCGTAGAAATTGCAAGAAGAGTCTGATGTGTACTTGGGCTTTGTTATGTGGACTGTATTAGTCCAGATCTTAATCAGCACATATGGACTGCCCTCATTGGCGGGTAGTTTTTTTACTACAAATACCAGGTAACTGTACCCTTCGCTTTTGTACCTCTGTGTTAATAACTATTTTAATATAGTGATGTAGTGTCCCGGGTGTAGTGTAATTCAAATGCCTTTGTATATGATTGTCTGTTGAGTTCATTTATACATTCCCGAACTACCTGGGACATTATGTTCTAAAATATCATAGCATATAGGTTAAGCAAATTACCCTGTTACTTATGAAGCGTTTTGGCACACCTGTAGATGTCAAATTGTTTTATATTGCCGATAGGGTCACTAAAATCTTACTTGTATATGCAATACTGCATTTAAACTGACACTATGTTCCCAAAGAAAAAGCAAAAGAAATTGAAAGTTTATCAATCTATATTAAATAGAGTCACTATCAGAATATTCATTTAGATATATCCGAAAAGAAAGGTTTAAGGAAGTAGTGTGAAGGGGACAGGACTAGCCTTGGACGAGTCCCCCCCCCCCATTGCTTTGTCCCCAAATTGCTTTAAAAATTATGATCGCGAAATAAAGATGCACCAAAGGCGCATAGCGGGTAGATCAAACATGCGATAGGCCGAGAAGGGAAGCCCTTGGTTTTGGTTGTAAGGTACATGCAGCTCTATCCGATGGAGGGAAAATCATCGTCTCCCTAAGATAGCGCTAACGCCGGGCTGTCGCCTCATCGTGACCGGCTTTAAGTATGATACCCTACAGGAGGTGGCCCTAATTAACAGTCAAGCAAATGCCTCCCCCCCCCCCCCCCCGTCCTACTTTCGGATTTTTAATGCCTACAGTGCCATCACGCGGTCATTATTCTTTATTGATCGAAGATTAACCCTTTAAAATGGAACAATCTGAACGTCAAAATACAGATACCCTTTCACTTTTTGTGCCGTTTGATAAACCACTACCCTACATTTCTCT
>OZ026613.1:113991671-113994171 GCA_964020975.1 Hermodice carunculata
ATTTAGCAATGACTTGTCAAGTTATGTATTCTTCTTTTCATGGTACTATATAATTTACATGTGTAAAAATTTGGTTTTACACTTTTTGGACCATGGTCAATGAAATACAACAACAACCAATACTGTTGCTACTGCTGCTACTAGTATGTATGTAAGTATGTATGCATGTCTGTCTATCCATATGTCTGCCTGTCTGTCTGTCTGTCTGTCTGTCTGTATGCATGCATGTATGTTTGTATGTATGTATGTATGTATGTATGTATGTATGTATGTATGTATGTATGTACAGTTACGCTCGCGTTCAAGTTAACAAACGCCAAACGCACCAACGTTTCCCAAACACTTTCAGTGAAAGTCAAACGTTTTGCAAACGCGTAGCTAACACTTTGCAAACACTTTGACAAACGCTTTCAAACACTGTGTCGAATGCGTTCGGTGAAAGCAGAACGTTTTCAAACACTTTACACTTTGCGCCAAACGTATGTGATACATATACATGTACACTTGGTAATCTAATTCTAATGACAGGAATGTTTTTCACCAATTGTCTAAAAAGCTTATGAGCACCTAAAAATCCCAACAACATGTGCATGCCTTCGTTTATGGATAAGCCAAAATGGTTTACTGTGTATATTTCACAATAAAGTTGAAATTATGCTTTTTCAAAAAAATCAGTTCTATCTAACAGTTTGTACATGTATCACTTACAATGTATGTGTATATATTGTAGGCCATATCATTGTTTTCTTGTTTGCGTGACAAATTGCAACTGGTTTATACCTGTGATAGAGTGGAAAACGCAACAAAAGCTACCTTCTAAGATACAGAATCAACAGTTACAAAGTTGATGCACTTGTGGCATATCTAGCTAAAATTATGGATAATAGCAACAGATCCTTCAGGTATCAACACAAGTCTACGACTACGATCCCAGCCCCAGATAGCGCTCGAAGGGAATAATGTTAAAGACTTAAGTATTGTGATGGTCCAAGGCTTTGGACTGTGTAGTGTAGGTCACATATATTTTAATGATGAACTTTCCGTTTGTGAACGGTAGTGTACACCTGTTTGATTAGATCATGAATCATGATCTGATCATGATATTGCCTATGGATTTACTCCGAAACAGTTTTTGAAAGATGAAGTATTCATGACATCTTAAATGAAGAATTGAGTCTTTGATTAATTTTAGTTGAATTAGACGCTTGGGTAAACGTATTTGGAACGTGTTTTATATAAATATATACAACCTATAATGCTGGATAAGTGCACATTTACATGTAGGTACATCATATATTGCTGGACCTGTTGAAAATACGTTTGGAGATTCTTCATCATTTAAATGGAAGTGTTTGAAATGCATAGTGTTTGGATGCGTTTGTGAAAGTGTTTGAAATCGTTCGGGTAATTGTTCAACGCGTTTGGAAAGTGTTTGAACGCGTTTGGGGAAGTGTTCGGTAGCTTTGTGAAAGTGTTCGAACGTTTTGTAAAAGTGTTTGAGATTTTTCCCAAACGCTTTCCAAACGCTTTCCAAACATATTCCAAACACTTTCCAAACACATTCCAAACGTTTTCAAACGTTTCCAAACACCAGCAAAACGCGAAAAAAGCGTTTGGCTGTTAACTTTTAGCCGGGCGTAACTGTATGTATGTATGTATGTATGTATGTATGTATGTATGTGCCTGTATATCGTTCTGTTTTCCATCTATCAATCTACCCGTCTATCTTATCCACCAATATCCATCTGTCCATCTATTCATTGTCGACCTGCCTACGTACCTACAGACCTCCTAAATAACGTCTCACAGTTACCAATGTTCACCTGTTATTTCATTTTGTTAGCAGATAAGTCAATTGAAGAATACGGCGCCTAACGTAGATGGATATGTTGTAGTAGTTAACCTATATGTCTGCCTTTGAGTATTGTTTTGATTCTACCCCCTGCTTCTAAATCTCGTTCTGATCATTTGGTTATCAGTAAAGCAATCGGAGGTCGAATTTTTCATTGTATTTTAGGAAAGTACGATGCAGAAAAAAATATGCATATATATTGAGCCACAGATTCTGAATTCAAGCATAATTTTGGAACAGTGATGATATACCTCATGATTCAAATGAACACAAGCTATGTCCAGCTCCAGAGAAACCAACACTTGTTCAATGCTACACAACCGTACACATAAGGTATAAATAGATTCATTCGAAGTGCAGAATGTGGCTCTATTTTCCTTTTTCGTAAACGTATCGGCTCTGTCAATATGCAGCAACTTGTGCAAATTTACACGTAAAGACGAAAAACTTGCCTCTCGCACAAACAGCAAACTTTGTTTCACCTCCTGCCCTTACCCATTAACACTGCAAGTAAACATGCAACTGCCCTAGATTACCCCTTGGGAATCCCTAATGAAACAATTAGCCTTATGCTAGACGAACTAGGTATTAAAAACCAAAACATAACACACATACAAATCTGTGGTACATTTTGCTCTCCGACATGTT